>SJYC01080087.1:0-34157 GCA_006408675.1 Madoqua kirkii
GGCCTCTGAGAAATCTTAAGGAGCCTGATTCTGTATGTTATTTAGTATAGAATGCCAGAATCCAGAGCAGTTGAGCTCAGGTCCTGGCTTATGGGTTTATTCAGTACACAACCCAGGGAAGATTATTAACCTACTCCATGCTTCAGTTTTCTCATTTGTAAAATGGGTTCATCAGAACATCTCACACATAAGAGTTCCCTGGTGGCCTAATGGTTAGGATTCACTGCCATGACCTGGGTTCAGTCCTTGGTCGGGGAACTGAGATCGTGCAAGCCACTTGGTGTGGGCAAAAATAAATAAAAAGCCAACAAAACATCTCACTTATATCATTGCTGTGAGGATTAAATGAGATATTTCATATAAAATGCTTAGAACAGTACACAGTGTTCAATAAGTATTAGCTTTTATCATGAATAAATACTAGAACTGTAAAATGATAAATGTAACATGAATAAGTAGAATTCTTTTTCTTCTTTCAACATGAGATAGCCAAAATACTTTCTCTACTTCCATATATTTTCCCTCCTTGGTCCTTAGTGGTCCTTTGTCCCTCATACTTTACAAAGCAAAGCGGGTTAAATTGCGTAGGAAGTTTGTCATGTAAGAGAAGGGCATTAGGATGAAAAAGAGTGATGTCAGGATCTCTTTCTGATGAGGGCTTTTCTGAAGAAGTTTTCTTCCTGAATGATGTGTTCTCCATGAATGTTAGCTTCTTAATTTCTCTTTTAACATATTTCTCCCAGATAATCTTTTACAGTTAGTTAATGAGTAAGGCTGAGCAGAAGAACATGAAGAGAATTAATGGATTCAGTTAAGGATGTGCAACCTTAGCAAATGCAGAGGACAGCAGAGTGATTGTGGGGCTTCTAGTCTTCCAGTGATTTGGGGGGTTTTTCAGGGAATATTGGAGAAGGCAATGGCACCCCACTCCAGTACTCTTGCCTGGAAAATCCCATGGATGGTGGAGCCTAGTAGGCTGTAGTCCATGGGGTCTCAAAGAGTCAGACACGACTGAACGACTTCACTTTCACTTTTCACTTTCATGCATTGGAGAAGGAAATGGCAACCCACTCCAGTGTTCTTGCCTGGAGAATCCCAGGGATGGCGGAGCCTGGTTGGCTGCCATCTATGGGGTTCACAGAGTCGGACATGACTGAAGCGACTTAGCAGCAGCAGCAGCAGGGAATATTAAATGTGAAACCAAGGATATATATGCAGGACAGAGAAGTAACATTAAAGCCTGCTAGAGTGGGAGGGGCTGGGAGCACAGAGGTTAAACAGAGAGGAGGCAGTGGTATAGGGATGGCTTAGAGACTAGGGAATTTGAGTGTGAGTTGTAGTTTTGCTCTTTACCAACTGTGAGATCTAGAAAACATACTTAAGCTCCCTAGGCTTAGTTTTCTGATCTGTAAAAATGGACATTGTAATACCTACCTCATGTGAGATCATTTGGTTTCACTGATTGTCTCTGTATACTCCATATAAGAACCAGATTATCTAATTTTATAAATCAGTGGCTTCCCATAACTCTTAGAATACTACTGCAGATCCTTACCAGGCCTGTAATGACCCTTATGGTCTGACCCTGGCATACCTCCCTGACCTCACCTTCCACTATTGCCTCTTTTACTTACCATGTTCCAGCTCCAGAGACGTTAATAATAGGGGAGCTGGGTGTGTTGTATATCTAAACTCTTCTGCTATCTTGGTATTTTTTCTATAAATCTAAAACTATTCTGAAATAGTTTAAAAACTTGTGAACATTTTCTTACATGGTGCTATATTCTTCTGTTCCATCATTTTAAGTGCCTACTTTGTGTTCCATCACATATGGATATCATAGTTTATTAAACCTATCTCTGATTTGGTGGTGTTTCAGTTGTAGCTAGTAGTTTGCACCCACATCTTTGACCATACCTGTGATTAGAGGAAGGGTTCTTTTGATATGGAGGCTGGTCTTCTTTTGCTTTATTTTATTTATGATTTCTTCTCTAATTTTTTTCTCTATATTTTATACTCTTGGGGGATGACTTTAATTTACTTTTATTAAGTTTTATTGAAGTATTTGTTGTTTTAGTCACTCAGTCATGTCCAACTCTATATGACCCCATGGATTGTAGCCTGTCAGGCTCGTCTATCCATGGGATTCCACAGGCAAGAATACTGTAGTGGGTTGCCATTGTAATGTCGTATTAGTTTCTACTGTACAGCAAAGTGAATCAGTTAAACGTTTACATATATGAGGGGTATGACTTTAAATACGATCTATGTGCTGGTGATTTCCAGCCCAAGTGATTGTCTCACAGGAATCTCCAATTAAACATATTTAAAGGAAGACTCTTACTTTCTTTGCCTTCAACTTGTTCATCTTTCCAACTTCCTTATTTCTGTGAATGCCTTCAGAGCCTACCCAGACATTCAGCCAGAAATCTGGGAGTTACTGCTGGCTCCTACCTTACCATGCTGTCTGCTATCCCCTTCCCTTATACTTTTTCACATGTTCTGTCCCTTCAGATCCTAAAACATGTCTTAAATTCACTGTTTTTCATTTCCATTGCCACCAACCTAGTCTGAGCTATCAACAACTCATGCTAGACTCCTGCATGAACTGGTCTCCTTTCTTTCCTTTTTTCATGTCATTCTTTGGGTTTAATTACAAATGTAGTGGGAAGCCTGATGAGTTTTAGGAAGAAGGAGGGCATGATATGATTTGTGATTTTAAAATGATCCTCTGAAAGGTGTGGAAATAACAACTCCTTACCCTGATCTGTAAGAACTGGCATTGTCTGTTCTCTCTAAACTTCTTCAATTTCATTTCTTTTCTCTTTCTTTTCATGCTTCGGTTAGAGTGGTCACCTTCAGGTTTTGTTTTCTTCCTGTTTGCCAGTCTCTTTCTTACCTTAGGGCTTTCACATGTTATTTTCTTTGTTTTTAAAGTTCTCCATCTTCTCTCCCCACGGCAGTTCCTATGACTGTTTAGTTGTCTTCTTCGTTATTCTTAAGTCCAAAGAGGGCAGGACAGTGTCTTTTTCATTTCCTTATGTATAACCAGTACCTAGCATAATGACTCACAGAAAGCAACACTCAGTATGTACTGAATAAATAAACAGTAATTATTATTTTCATTTATGCTTTAAAAATGTTAGTGTGCAAGTTCTATTTTTGGTGCTATGAGTACATACAAAAGGTTTATAATACATAATTCTTACCCTGAAATAGTTTCCAGTTTAAAAGAAGTGATTAATAATGTTGTAGTATGGAGATGGACGCTATCATTGGCGAAAAGTTCTTACACTAACCTACGTGACCTCAGATAAATTATTTACCTTTCTGTTCTTTTATCTATCTATAATATGCAGAGGTTTGATTAGAGTTTCTTAAAGCTTTGGATCTCAGATATGTGTACAGTTAATGATATGTTGGTTGAATCTTTTCTTCCAGGCTCCATTTTGGTTCTTTAAGTCTGGCTGGAGTTGTGAAATTCCCCAGGTGATTGTGATGTACTGCTAGGGTTCAGTTCAGTTCATTTCAGTTGCTCAGTCATGTGACTCTTTGCGACCCCATGAATCGTAGCACTCCAGGCCTGCCTATCCATCACCAACTCCCGGAGTTCACTCAGACTCACATCCATTGAGTCAGTGATGCTATCCAGCCATCTCATCCTCTGTCATCCCCTTCTCCTCCTGCCCCTAATCCCTCCCAGCATCAGGGTCTTTTCCAAAGAGTCAACTCTTCGCATGAGGTGGCCAGAGTACTGGAGTTTCAGCTTTAGCATCATTCCCTCCAAGGAAATCCCAGGCTGATCTCAGGGACTACTGATTTAGGTCTATCTAGCTTTATCATCTCATAGTTTTAATTGTAATATGTGGCAGACTGTGAAAGCACATCAGGAGTCAGGCAAGTTAAGGTGTTGTATTTTTCAGAGGCTTTCTTTTTTGGCGTGGGTGATGTGGGAACTTAGGGCTTTCCAGGTGGCGCTAGTGGTAAAGAATTTGCCTGCCAATGCAGGAGATGTAAGAGATCTCCTAAATTCCTGAGTCAGGAAGATCCCATGGAAGAGGGCATGGCAACCCACTCCAGTATTCTTGCCTAGAGAATTCCATGGACTGAGGAGCCTAGTGGGCTATAGTCCATAGGGTCAAAAAGAATCAGACATGACTGAAGCCTCTTAGCATGCACGCAGCATGTGGGAACTTAATGAAATGGTGTTGTTGAAATGGACTTTGAAGAGTGAATGCAGATTTCAGTAGATGCAGAAGTGATGCATGATTGGTGTGTAGTCTAGCTTAGTCAGAGACCAGAATATATGCAAGAAAGCAGTGTAACAAGAAAGAGTCAATTTTGACTCCATGTTGGATCTGTTTCTTTGACTTTAACCATTGCTTTTCATTGCTTTTGTTATTATCATCCCACATAATTGCCTGCCTCAGGGGACCCTGCACCTCTGCCTGAATGTTAAACTAAAATGGCTTTGTTCAGCTCACAGGGAGGCAATCTGACTATTTGTTGTTGTTGTTGTTGTTTAGTTGCCAAGTCATGTCCCACTGTTTTCTGACTCCATGGACAGTAGATTGCCAGGCTCCTTCTGCCCGCGGAATTTTCCAGGCAAGAATACTGAAGTGGGTTGCCATTTCCTTCTCCCTGCCTACCTATGAATGGCTTCAGAAAAGAGGAAATGAACACATTCCCTCCTATTTTGCAAGATAAATGACCTTTTAACTTTATTTTCTCACCCTCTTCTATAAAAGAAACGGGTATCTAGACCCCAATAAGGTGCTTATTTTGAGAAATTAGTCTTCCATCTTTGCAATTCACTGGCTTTCCAAATAGAGTTTGAATTCCTTGTCTCAACACATCATCTGTAGACTTAGTGGCCTGCCATGCAGTTAACAGTGAGCTTGGTACCAGCAGAGGGAAAAATTATCCCTTTTGATGCAATGGGGTACCCTTCTAATCTTGTTTTTCCTCTTTTACTTGTGATGCTTGGTTGACCTTTTGGAGATGAAAGATTATATTGTTGCATTTTATCTTCGTTTTGGTAGAAGTAAAACGACGTGGTGGACATCATGGGGCTGCTTTGGGAAATGGACATATTCTTCTTCAAACCTTTAAGGGCTGTGCCCTTTGAGATCCACACTGACCACCTCATTAGTTTTCTGGTTAAATGCAAAGAATATCAGGACCCATTATTTTATCTAAAATAATAATTTTGTTGTCAGAATGATTATTATTAAGCCAAAGTTGGCTGTTTTGTTTAGATGAAACCATATAAAGGCAACATTCTGAGTAAATTATATGGCATCCACATGATGAAATAATGAGCCTAAGTTTAGGGGATGAAAATAATGATCTAATGCAATATTTAGAATGGGTATACAGTATGTAGTTATTAACCTAAAAGTCACATCCTGTATTCTTTTGATCTGTGGAAAATTTGTCATTAATTGCCAGGAAGCCTCTGATTTTTTTCATACAAAATCACGTCATAGCTGTTGACTCTCTCCCCTTTCTCCTACTTTAAAATATGCCTTTGTAAATAGTAGATTACTTTCAGATCTGGAATGCCCCTTTTAAACATTGGGTTGCTAAGTTTAGCCCTGTTGCTCTCTTTTTAAAAATAGAATTTCACCCCCTCCGCCAGACTTCACCTGGGTTGTCACTGACAAATCATACTCTGTTTTTTGATGGCAGCTTGTGTAAAATCTTATTTAACCTTCCTCCCTGGTGGGAACCTGCTGGTTTCAAAAAACGTCATGTTTTCATGAGTTGTGTGGAGAAAATGAATATGATCTTCCACTTGGAAACAGTCTGTGAGATGAAGTCTGACCCTTTGTTCAAACTCACTCTCCTTGATGCTATTCTTATTAAACAGTTGTCAAAGACAGAAACACAGAAGTCAAAATTGAGAAGAAAGAATGAGGTAGTAAGGCAAGAAATGAGGAAGGTAGCCTGACCTTTAGCCAGCATCCAGCCCGTGTTTATCCCTGGTAACTGTCTCAGAACAATCTAAGAGCTTCACATTGACCTGTGACCAACAGTACTGATGAACCTATTTTCTGATCAGGAATAGAAAGAAAGGCAGACGTAGAGAATGGACTTGCACACACAGCAGGGGAAGGAGAGGGTGCGATGAATTGGGAAATAGCACTGACATTTATACACTGTCATGTGTAAAGTAGATAGCTGGTGGGAGCTGCTGTATAGCACGGGGAGCTCAGCTTGGTGCTCGGTGATGACCTAAATGAGTGGGATGGGGGTGGATGGGAGGGAGGCTCAAGAGGGAGGGGATATGTGTGTACTTATAGCTGATTCACGTTGTTGTATAGCAGAACCTAACACAACATTGTTAAGCAATTATCTTCCAATTAAAAAAACAAAACAAAACATCAATAACAAACACACAAGCAAAAACCTTTGACCATCCAGTCAGCCCACAAGTTGATGCAGTCCTTTCTGTTGTTGGCCTATTGACTATCACTTGACTTTGAAATTAGAAAAGTGAAACTAGCAAGCCCCATGTGACTTTTTGCTTGCAGGGAATCACCTTCATTAATGTGAATTCTTGATCTCCAGTGGCACCAGAGCTCCTTAGAGATTGACTTTCACTAGACCTTTTGAAAGGAACAACACCTCCACTCCCCAACATAGCTATTATCAAAAAGGCACCTTTCTTACAGTAAAACTTCAAACTTGAGAAAACGTCCCCAATTTCAGGAAGAGACTTCATGGGAGAATGACTTCTGTTGCATCCCTGATATCTTTTCTTCTGCTACATTGTCAAGAAATATAATATAGTCAGAGGTATAGACCTTGGGAACAAATTTAGACCATTTACTAATTTGCACATTGTGTTCTATGTTCACATTTCCTAGGGTGGCATTGTAAGGTCGCCTGTACTTCAGCCAGTCCATGGTGGGGTAGTAGTTGCTTATGTATTATTTATACATTATTTGGTTTGATACAGGAATTATGCCCTTTTTTTTTTAGATAAAAAAAGTTTTGAAACTAATTAGTTTCGGTCAGATGTCCAAGATTTTATAGAGAAAGTATCTAAAGGTCAATGAGGTTAAATTGTATACCTACAGTTGGCAGAAATTAGTAACCATGAATCTAGATTTCTCATCCAGTACATTTTTCACTACAAAATGTTGATTTGATTTTCCGTTTTGAAAGACACAGAAGTGATCTGTGAAATGGTGATTAGCACCAGGCAGCCCCGGGCAGCCCTGGAATGCTCCATGGTTCAAATGCCCAAGACCAGATGGAGGTCCAGAAGTGGATGACTCAAAGTTTATTAGTTTTGCCACCTGGGCAGTACAGCCAAACCAGCTGCCACAAAGCAGTTCCAATTTCAGCAGAGCAGTAAATGAACATAAAAGTGAGTGTAAATCCCAAGAAAAAAGTAAAGTAAAGGAGAATGACTGCTGCTGTTGCAAGGAGATTCATCCAGGCTGTTGCTGCTGCTAAGTCGCTTCAGTCGTGTCCGACTCTGTGTGACCCCATGGATGGCAGCCCACCAGGCTCCCCTGTCCCTGGGATTCTCCAGGCAAGAACACTGGAGTAGGTTGCCATTTCCTTCTCCAATGCATGAAAGTAAAAAGTGAAAGTGAAGTCGCTTAGTCGTGTCTGACTCTTCAAGACCCCATGGACTACAGCCTACCAGGTTCCTCCATCTATCAATTTTCCAGGCAAGGGTACTGGAGTGGGGTGCCATTGCCTTCTCCACATCCAGGCTGAGCCTCCCATTTGTAACTCTTGTAGGAGACACAGCTTCCAAGCCAGGTAGAGGGTAAGGACAGGTTGCAAAATGAAGCCCTGAAAAAAACCATCCCTTGAGTTGCTCCACAAGCCAGTGTCAATTTGGGATGTTTCTTTTGTTGGATTGGTAGATTCTTGATCACATCTGGTGATAATAGAATAAGAAAAGCCAGCCTATGCAATATCATGATGGTGCTATGAGTCCAGAAGCTTTTTTTCCTGCAAACTATGGAAAGTTGTTATTTGGTCACCTCCTTTCCATAGTTCTGGGCCCTTGCAGGCACGGATAATCATTGGAACATAGCCCTTTGTGGCAGATCACCAGGAATCAAGTCATTATCCTTAAATGGAATTCAATAACTACAGGTTTTCAATTTCTGTATATGAAATACTGCAAGAGTCAGAGGTTGACCCTACAATTTTAGATGACCCTTTAATAGATCTGTAGTTCCTAAAAGCTGAAACAAGTATAACAATGAGGATATGGGCCTAGGGCCATGTTGAAAGAAATCCAGTAATTTTTATTTGAGAATGATTAATTAATTAATTTAAAAAGTTAAATAATCTTCATCCTCTGTGCCAGGAAGAATGCTTTGGGCAAAAGGAACAGAAAGCTTGACTGAACTGACTTAACAAAATAGAGGTTTATTATTATTTTTTCTTGTTATGAGAAGGTTAGAGGGTTGTGGCACCTGATCAGTTCATTTATCCAATGATGATGCAGGCTCTTTGTGTGTCATCTTGATGGAAAGAAAAAGGGGAAAGTAATATACTAGTTGCTGATGTATTTTGCAATGACTTTGATGCTAAAGGCTGGACCAGGGTTCCATCCACTGGGTCAACTTCTGCCTTCAGATGATCTTTTCAGGAGCGGGTATTTCTGTGTTTATGTTTCTCAATTGACCATTACTCAGAACTTAGTCTCATGCAGTAATGTAATACTGCTCTGTTTTTCTTTGTGTGATGAAAGTGTGGTTGCCTGCCTATTTTCTAACCAAGCAGAACAGTTTTCTCTTTCTCTTTTTTTTCCTTTTACAGTGACATGAAGTGAAATCGAATGAGAATGTTCCTATTATGACCTTTTATTTATGAGCAGAAATAAACAAGCTTCTTCTTTCTTTTTTTTTTTTTTTTTCTGGTAGGTGGCGTGTTTGACCCAGGTAGCTGCTAATTATCTTATTGGCCAAAAGGAAGCAAAAAGGTGGGGCACAGCTCATGGCAGTATTGTTCCTTACCAGGTAAGAAGACAACAATATAGGATCAGGCTACTAGAATCTGCAGTTTTGTATGACATGAGTTTGAGAAATGATTCCCTCTTTAAAAAACAAACAAAAAACTTTCAGTGTATTCTGTCATATATCTTTGATGCTAACAAGGTTCTGTTGTTCACTTCAAATTCTGTGTTTTGCACATTTCTTCATCAGAAGATTAGTAACAGGACACTTAAATGGATCAAAAGAACTTGCTGAAAGTGAGTGACTTTTGGATTCATATGATGGTTTGCTTTTGTTTTTCACCAAAAAGAGACACTGATTATAGCCCTTTTATAAAGCCTAGTCTGTTCATCATGTCAATTAAAAACCAAATGTTACCTACTCCAGCTGACAGTAATATTCTCGCAGGCATGGAGAAAGACGAAAATTTGCGGGTGCCAGATCTTCAGTTTTTGAGCAAAGCAGATGGTTCAGGAACTGCTGTTCTTTATTAAGTGTCTAAACTTGTCCTCAGAAATTCTTGACTTTGGCTAGTGTGAATGAATATGTGAAGAAATGATGATCTTCAAAAATAAAAACAAAAACTCGTGTTCAGCCTCTTCAACAGAAGACAATGTTGGAAACCAGGGTAATTCATTTCAAATGATGGATGTTCAGCCTTCAGTTTTTGATATGTATGGAAAAAGTATCTTTGAGTTGCAAGGTTTTCCAGTAAAATTCCAAATCACAGCATATAAGGAGGTGTTCACCATATTCAAGTTTAAGGTGTATAGCCTATTTTTTGCTTATTTTAAAAGTTAGAATGTCTTTAAAAAATGCTTTTTGTACACCTGAGTATCCCTCCTGGGTGTTTATACTGAGAGGTCTGGTTCTCTGGTGTGTTTCTCAATTATTTCTCTTTGAGGTGAAAAAAAATTTAGAATCCTTGGCTTTTACTATTATAGGTAAGAGATATGGAAGACTCTGTGTGTGTGTGTGTGTGTGTGTGTGTGTGTGTGTGTGTGTGTGTGTGTGTATTTCTATTCTTGGAAGACAGAACATGTACTTTTCCTTCTTGAATTGTCCCAGCCACATAAAATGGGATACTGTGCTTATTTGATCAGTTGATTGCAGCTTTATAATCTATAAGAAATAAGAGAAGATTGACTAGTCTTTCCTCAGAAGCCCAGAATTAATTTGTTTCCTCTTGATGGAGAATGAGTTCAGCACTGTGATTAAGGAATAAATGCAAATTTAGCTTGAATGAAACTAGCTTACCAAGAGGGATCCTTGATATGCTTGTAGAAACTGGTCTGTTTTCAATTTTTAAAATAGATTTGGGAAATATTTTTATGGGTGAATTACAGGATAATTATGATTCAGTTTTCTATAATAATTACAGCTTTGCATCTCATTTGTGTTGTCTGAGTTTTGAGCTGAAAGTCTATAATTCAAGATTCTGATGGTCTCAGGAATAGTTTAGGCATCCACTTCATTCCCCTCACTTTTGATTGAACCCTGTCTGAGGGATCAGGGACCTCAAATGCATGAAATAGAAATTTTTGAAAAGGAATGCTCTTTGATTTGTGTATTATTTTGTATACATGTAGTTCTTAATGCCTTAGGTTGATCGTCCACTTGAGCTCTTTCCTCCCTGTTTTTTGTCTGCCACCTTGTTGAAAATGGGGCTTCCTTGGTAGCTCAGTTGGTAAAGAATCTGCCTGCAATGTGGGAGACCTAGGTTTGGTCCTTGGGTTGGGAAGATCCCCTGGAGAAGGCAAAGGATACCCACTCCAGTATTATGGCCTGGAGAATTCCATGAACTGTATAGTCCATGGAGTCGTGAAGAGTAGAACACAACTGAGCAACTTTCACTTTTTGTTGAATATAAGTAGATTAAACAAGGCTTTCCAGATGATTCAGTGGTAAAGAATCCACCTGCCAATGCAGGAGACGCAGGTTCAGTCCCTGGGTGGGGAAGGTCCTCTGGAGAAGGAGATGGTAACCTTCTCCAATATTGTTACCTGGAAAATTCCATGGACAGAGGAGCCTGGCAGGCTACAGTCCATGCGGTCATGAAGAGTCACACAACTTAGCAACTAAACAACAACAACACAGTTACCAATGGGACCACTCCTCTTTTGATATATGACTACCATGATTGTTGTTGAGTCACTAAGATGTGCCAGACTCTTTGTGACCCAATGGACTGCAGCACGCCAGACTTCCTTGTTCTTCACCACCTCCCAGAGCTTGCTCAGACTCATGTACATTGAATCACTATGCCGTCCAACCATCTTATACTCTGTCTTTCCCTTCGTCTCCTGCCTTCAGTCTTTCCCAACATCAGGGTCTTTTCTAATGAATCAGCTCTACACATCAGGCGGCTAAAGTTTTGGGGCCTCAGCTTCAGCATCAATCCTTCCAATGAACATTCAGGACTGATTTCCTTTAGGACTGACTGGTTTGATCTCCTTTCAGTCCAAGGGACTACCATGATAATCCCTTAATTTAATAGCACATATATATCCCAGACTGTCTCCCAGAGCTCTTCAATATCCTGGGAGCCTCTGTTTACATGTTCTCCTCTGTTTTCTGGGCTCATGATCCATACTCATCTCCAATAACTATAATTATCCTCTCCAGTATTATAAAAGATCCATTCACAAGTATGCTAAAGGCATAGGAGATTATACTGAATATTTTGAAGAAAAATGGAGTTCTTTTATAGATGAAAGTTATACAATCTCCATTAGGACTCTCGCCTCTAATAGAAGTATACTGAGCCATCTCTGTATTCCTGAGAAGACTCCCTCTCCCCCAGGCCTTATTACCTGCTGCAGGACTTGAGGAAGCTCACGAGTTACATGCGTTCTTTCAGCTACACTGTTGCCTCCACAATCAGTATAAACTGACCAAGAGACCAACCTGGAGAATGAGACCACAGCCACAATATCCTTCCCTTACAAGACTGCCAGAATGAATTCTCTTATTGCGTACACGTTTGCCTCCATCATTACCAGGACTCAGCCTTCCAGGCCATCTGTTATCACCTGGACAGTGACTCCCAAATGGCTCTGTTCACCTCTTCCTTTGACCCAGCCATTTCTTCTGTCATCAGTCTTGGTGGTCTAGGATCCACGTAGCAAACCAAAGCAACAGCCTGGCTTCTCATAGCTTCCTGTTGCTCTTAATGATCTTTACCTGTTGATACGCATGGATCCCAGCCACTTATTTCTTTTAAAAGTGAACACGAATCATTTGGAATTCCTGTTAAGATGGTGATTCTGTTTCTAGGCAATGTTGCCCATCACAATGATAAGATTGTAGATCTAGACCTTCCTACTTTTGATGACTACACCATCTCATTTATATTCCACTGGCAAATCGCAGTGCTAATTGGATATAATAGTCCAACTATTCTGTGCCTGTGCTGAAGTGGTGAATATGGCTGGAAAAAACATAACTACCATGTTATGTTCTCACTCTCAATTCAAGGCTATCTCTCCATCTTACTTAGAAATCTAGCTATATTCACCTACATATTTATCGTCTCTCTCGGAGGTAACTATTTCACACCTCTCTCTTTAAATTTTCCTCTTCTCTCCTGATCCTTAGCCAAAGACTTTGTCTCATATGACACTAAAAATTGATGCAACCAGAAGAGAACTGCTTCCTTTTTGTTCTCAAGACATCATTGCCTCTTATCACAGTGGATGAACCCCCTTTTCATGTTTTTAACTCCCTAAGGCATTGGGAGGCATCTCCCCAAAAAGATGTCCTTTTCCCTATACGGGACTGGAATACAAAACTAGGAAGTTAGGAAACACCTGGAGTAACAGGCAAATTTGGCCTTGGAATACGGAAAGAAGCAGGGCAAAGGCTAATAGGGTTTTGCCAAGAGAACGCACTGGTCATAGCAAACACCCTCTTCCAACAACACAAGAGAAGACTCTACACATGGACATCACCAGATGGTCAACACTGAAATCATATTCATTATATTCTTTGCAGCCAAAGATGGAGAAGCTCTACACAGTCAGCAAAAACAAGACTGGGAGCTGACTGTTGCTCAGATCATGAGCTCCTTATTGCCAAATTCAGACTTAAATTGAAGAAAGTAGGGAAAACCACTAGACCAGGTATGACCTAAACCAAATCTCTTATGATTATACAGTAGGAGTGAGAAATAGATTTAAGGGACTAGATCTGATAAACAGAGTGCCTGATGAACTATGGACTGAGATTGGTGACATTGTCCAGGAGACAGGGATCAAGATCATCCCCATGAAAAAGAAATGCAAAAAAACCAAAATGACTGTCTGAGGAGGCCTTACAAACAGCTGTGAAAAGAAGAGAGTTCAATTCAGTTCAGTTGCTCAGTCATGTCCGACTCTTTGCAACCCCATGAATTGCAGAACGCCAGGCCTCCCTGTCAATCACCAACTCCCAGACATCACTGAAACTCATGTCCATCGAATGGGTGATGCTATCCAGCCATCTCATCCTCTGTCATCCCCTTCTCCTGACCCCAGTCCCTCCCAGCATCAGAGTCTTTTCCAATGAGTCAACTCTTCGCATGAGGTGGCCAAAGTACTGGAGTTTCAGCTTTCCTGAAATTATCTTTTCTAAATATTCTGTAATTTCATGCATAGTTTTGATCATATTGAATATTTCTATGTAGAAAATGGGAAAGACACAATTATTCTTTAACATAGTTAAACAATCCTCAGTTTTAACTTTCATGGAATATTGTAGAGTGTTCATGGAATTATCATGACTGGTTTCCCATCTACTATGGAAGCTTCAGAGTAAGTGTATGAAGTAAATGGTTACAGTGATCCATTACAGTGCTTTGGAGTTTATTGAAAATCAGGATGAACATAGAGTGTGTCTGACTTTCAGTTGGGGCCTTTGTTCTGGGGATTGAAGGATTAATATGAATGTTTTTGTAGCAGTGTCTTTACACAGTATTCAGCAGTCTTTTGCCAATGGGTCTGAAAATCTCTATCTTACATGAGTTTTCAGAGTGTTTCAGTTCAGTTCAGTTCAGTTGCTCAGTGATGTCTGACTCTTTGCAACCCCATGAATTGCAGCATGCCAGGCCTCCTTGTCCATCACCAACTCCTGGAGTTCACTCAGACTCACGTCCATTGAATCGGTGATGCCATCCAACCATCTCATCTTCTGTCGTCCTCTTCTCCTCTTGCCCCCAATCTCTCCCAGCATCAGAGTCTTTTCCAGTGAGTTAACTCTTTGCATCTGGTGGCCAAAATATTGGAGTTTCAGCCTCAGCATCAGTCCTTCCAATGAACACCCAGGACGGATCTCCTTTAGGATGGCCTGGCTGGATCTCCTTGCAGTCCAAGGGACTCTCAAGAGTCATCTCCAACACCACAGTTCAAAAGCATCAATTCTTCTGCACTCAGCTTTCTTCACAGTCCAACTCTCACATCCATACATGACTACTGGAAAAACCATAGCCTTGACTAGACGGACCTTTGTTGGCAAAGTAATGTCTCTGCTTTTCAATATGCTATCTAGGTTGGTCATTACTTTCCACCCAAGGAGTAAGCATCTTTTAATTTCATGGCTGCAATCACCATCTGCAGTGATTTTGGAGCCCAAAAAATAAAGTCTGGCATTGTTTCCATTGTTTCCCCATCTATTTGCCATGAAGTGATGGGACCAGATGCCATGATCTTCGTTTTCTGAATGTTGAGCTTTAAGCCAACCTTTTCACTCTCTTCTTTCACTTTCATCAAGAGACTTTTGAGTTCCTCTTCACTTTCTGCCATAAGGGTGGTGTCATCTGCATATCTGAGGTTATTGATATTTCTCCCAGCAATCTTAATTCCAGCTTGTGCTTCTTCCAGCCAGCATTTCTCATGATGTACTCTGCTATGAGTACTCAGTTTGAGCATACACTTAGTCATCTATATTCAATCACCAAACACTTACTGAACACCTATACTCATCTCTGCTAAACCTGGCTCTCTTCTTTCTCCTGTCTAGGTTTTATTTTAGTGAATTTGTGAAGTGTTCATTTGGGAACTTGTGGTGAATTGTGTCCGAGTGGGATACTTGAGTCTCCCTTGTGCTCCTAACTCTGGATGGTATGAAAGTCACAAGAAGAAACTGGTAAAAGTTTTGTATATGGAATGAATATGGGTTTGAGATCAAATCCTTTAGGAGGTTTGAAGATGTTGGAGCTTCATTTCCAAATCTCATGTAAGATTTTGAAAAATATGCAGGAGCATAGTATCTACTGACTTTTAAAATGCTCAAGAGAAACATAAGGCTGAAAAAAGCCAGAATGCTAGTATCCTTCACATTTTCTCTTGTTTACAGGCTGGTTCTAGGAGCTGTCCCTATAAAGCTCTTTCCTGCTGCGTCTCACCTTCTGTATCTTATTCCCATAAGGAATCTCTTCAGGTTCTGCCTCGGGGACCCAGTTATCCACTTTGCCTGTCCTTTGCAGACCCTTTGCTTCAGGTGCAGTTCTTTCCCTTTCTGCAATCTAGAATTGTCCCTTATCTCCTGAGCTCACATGAACTCAGATTTCTGCTTTTCTGGCAATCCTGGTCTGGAACAAAGACCTGAGCCTCCTCCATGTCCTTATGGGCCCATATCAGTCACAAAATAAGCCTCCATAGATGGACATAAGTTTGAAAATGTATTTATTATATAATTTTCATGACTAAGAAAAAATAGATTTGTTCAAGTATTCAACAATTGACATTAATGCTCTGATGAAGAATTTTGGCTTTACCAGCTTTTTTTTTTTTTTGGTGCTCATTATCTTACAGTTTTGAAGAGCTTAAAGAGAAAGTTAATCTCTGTAAAATGTCTTCTCTGAGATTTTAATGTCTCTACATCAATTCCAAAGAAAGAATCTTTTAGAAAATAACCTACCTCTACTTTGCCTGTGTGTGCCAAAGTCCATTAAAAGGATATCAGGAACATGTGTGAAGAGCCAAGTTTCCAAGGGCTTGTTGTGCAGTGTGAGCCAAAACACAGCTTTCTGAAATGAAACAGATTTATTTAATAATAGGATGAACAGAACAATAGGAGTCACAGCAAGAGACAAGTGGGGAACAGGTGGCACTGAATGGTGTAATCAGTATGCCAAATGAAGGTCGATGATGTTATTAAATCACAGCTATCGATCAATGTGGGAGCCCCTATAGCATATCATACTCCTGAAGAGGAAACAACCCTGTTCACAGCCCTTCTGTAGAAGGTGTTGCTTACTTGCTGCACACACTATGGCCACAAAATATTGATCTTATGGGAGTTTTCTTTCCCATAAGAGTTTCCCATTTGAGTTTACGGGAACTCAAAGCCAGTGCTCTATTTAAACCTAGAGCGATGAGATGCGGAGGGAGATGGGAGGGAGGTTTAAGAGGGAGAGGACATATGTATATCTATGGCTAATTCATGTTGATGTATGGCAGAAACTATCACAATATTGTAAAGTAATCATCTTCCAATTAAAAAAAATGAAAAGGTCTATCATTAAAAAATATTGACTATATTCTCTCCCATTCCGAAGGCTGTCTTTTCACCTTGCTTATAGTTTCCTTTGTTGTGCAGAAGCTTTTAATTTTGATTAGATCCCATTTGTTTATTTTTACTTTTATTTCCAGTATTCTGGGAGGTGGGTCATAGAGGATCCTGCTGAGATTTATGTCGGAGAGTGTTTTGCCTATGTTCTCATCTAGGAGTTTTATAGATTCTGGTCTTACATTTAGATCTTTAATCCATTTTTAGTTTATTTTGGTGTGTGGTGTTAGAAAGTGTTCTAGTTTCATTCTTTTACAAGTAGTTGACCACTTTTCCCAGCACCACTTGTTAAAGAGATTGTCTTTACTCCATTGTATATTCTTGCCTCTTTTGTGGAAGATAAGGTGTCCATAGGTGTGTGGATTTATCTCTGGACTTTCTATTTTGTTCCATTTATCTATATTTCTGTCTTTGTGCCATTACCATACTGTCTTGATGACTGTGGCTTTGCAGTAGAGCCTGAAGTCAGGCAGGTTGATTTTTCCAGTTCCATTCTTCTTTCTCAAGATTGCTTTGGCTATTTGAGTTTTTTTTTTTGTATTTCCATACAAATTGTGAAATTATTTGTTCTAGTTCTGTGAAAAATACCTCTGGTAGCTTGATAGGGATTGAATTGAATCTGTAGATTGCTTTGGGTAGTATATTCATTTTCACTATATTGATTCTTCTGATCCATGAACATGGTATATTTCTCCATCTGTTAGTGTCCTCTTTGATTTCTTTCACCAGTGTTTTATAGTTTTCTATATACAGGTCTTTAATTTCTTTAGGTGGAAATATTCCTAAGTATTTTATTCTTTTCATTGCAATGGTGAATAGAATTGTTTCCTTAATTTATTTTTCTACTTTCTCATTATTAGTGTGTAGGAATGCAAGGGATTTCTGTATGTTGCAGATGACATGAGCCTCTACATAGAAAACCCTAAAGACTCCACTAGAAAATTACTAGAGTTAATCAATGAATATGGTAAAGTTGCAGGATATAAAATCAACGGCACTGTTTATAATAGCCTGGACATGGAAGCAACCTGGATGTCCATCAGCAGATGAATGGATAAGAAAGAAGTGGTACATATACACAATGGAGTATTACTTAGCCATTAAAAAGAATACATTTGAATCAGTTCTAATGAGGTGGATGAAACTGGAGCTGATTATACAGAGTGAAGTTAGCCAGAAATGAAAACACCAATACAGTATACTAACACATATATATGGAATTTAGAAAGATGGTAATGATAACCCTGCATGGGAGACAGCAAAAGAGACACAGATGTATAGAACAGTCTTTTGGACTCTGTGGGAGAGGAAGAGGGTGGGATGCTTTGGGAGAATGGCATTGAAACATGTATAATATCATATAAGAAATGAATCGCCTGTCTAGGTTTGATGCAGGATACAGGATACTTGGGGCTGGTGCACTGAGATGATATGGGGAGGGTGGTAGGAGGGGGGTTCAGGAATGGGAACTCATGTACACCTGTGGTGGATTCATGTTGATGTATGGCGAAACAAATACAGTATTGTAAAGTAAAATAAAAAATAATATTGATTATAGTCGTCAATAGGGAATGCTGAGTACACATCCTTTTGTTTTTGTTTCACAACAGCTTTCAGTTCAGTTCAGATCAGTTCAGTCTTTCAGTTATGTCCAACTCTTTGCGACTCCATGAATCGCAGCACTCCAGGCCTCCCTGTCCATCACCAACTCCTGGAGTTCACTCAGACTCACGTCCATCGAGTCAGTAATGCCATCCAGCCATCTCATCCTCTGTCGTCCCCTTATCCTCTTGCCCCAATCCCTCCCAGAATCAGAGTCTTTTCAGATGTGTATAAGAGACAGCCTTTGATCTTCCTTGTTTTTCAGCCACTGCCATTTTGGACTCCATTTCCCTATTCTACCTACCTAACATTCCCCCCTCAAGAGATGGGAGGCCCAATTCTTTGGAAATAGGGGCGTCGAGGTCTTTCTGGCTACTTCCTGCTGAACTGGGGCATGCCGTGAGGGGTATTGGGCCTCCCTCTCTTGCTAGTCTCAAGCCTCAGAGTCCATCTAAGGGTGTGATATTTTTCATGGTCGGCTGGAGTTTTATATCTTTGTTGAACTGGCACTGCATGTTGTAGCTTGTTGACAGGTGTATTGAGTGTCCTCTTCTGTCTTCTTCCATGGCTTGACTCGTGAGTAGTGAATCCAAGAGTCATGTCCTGGTACCTTGATTGCCGTCTCTTCTTTTTCCATCCAAGACAAAGCTGCTTCCATCAGTGTACCAGACTTCCTCAGGATTGGTCGAGGATCTTCTGACAATCCTTCTCGGGGTTTTGTCCAGTGGTCCAAGGTTTCTTAACTGGAGGTCTTCTGGGATCTGAGACTGGGCCACATGAGCTTTCTTTTTCTGGAACTCTCTTGCTTTTTCCATGATCCAGCAGATTATAGCAATTTGATCTCTGGTTCCTCTGCCTTTTCGAAAACCAGCTTGAACATCAGGAAGTTCACGGTTCACGTATTGCCTAAGCCTGACTTGGAGAATTTTGAGCATTACTTTACTAGCATGTGAGATGAGTGCAATTGTGTGGTAGTTTGAGCATTCTTTGGCATTGCCTTTCTTTGGGATTGGAATGAAAACAGACCTTTTCCAGTCCTGTGGCCACTGCTGAATTTTCCAAATTTGCTGGCATATTGAGTGCAGCACTTTCACAACATCATCTTTTAGGTTTTGAAATAGCTCCACTGGAATGCCATCACCTCCACTAGCTTTGTTCGTAGTGATGCTTTCTAAGGCCCATTTGACTTCACATTCCAGGATGTCTGGCTCTACATGAGTGATCACACCATCGTTATTATCCAGGTCGTGAGGACTTTTTTTGGACAGTTCTTCTGTGTATTCTTGCCATCTCTTCTTAATATCTTCTGCTTCTGTTAGGTCCATACCATTTCTGTCCTTTATCAAGCCCATCTTTGCATTAAATGTTCCCTTGGTATCTCTAATTTTTGAAGAGACCTCTAGTCTTTCCCATTCTGTTCTTTTCCTCTATTTCTTTGCATTGATCACTGAAGACTCAGATGTTAATTTACATGCCATAAAGTTATCCTTTTAAAGTGTAAAATTTAACAATTGTTAGTTTATTAATAGGGTTGTGCACAGACAGTTTTAGAACATTTTCTTTACCTTTAACAGAAAGTCTTTACCCATGTACCCAAAATCATTCCCCATTTCCTCCCAATTCCCCAGCCCCAGGCAACTACTCATCATCTTCTGTCTTTGTAGATGGCTTGTTCTGGAACTTCCATATAGTGGAATCATATAATATGTCATCTTCCATATAGTGGAATCATATAATATGTCATCTTCTTAGGACTGGCTTCTTTTACTTATGTTTCCAAGAGTCATGTATGTTGTTGCATGAATTGGTAGTCCATTCCTTTTCACTGCCAAATGGCATTCTACTGTGTGGATAGATTTATCTATTCATCAGCTGATTAATTTGGACGTAAGTGCCTGGACAAGGATGCATTCTTCCTGTAATAAAATTTTTAGAGTTGTGCTGCAGTTTGTATAGAGAATTTAACAGTGGAACAAAAGAGTAGAAAAGTGGGAATCTGAGCTTGTGAACAGGAAAAAACAATATTTTAGAAAACTGATGTTTAATGCTTAATTAAAAAATTTTTTCACAATGTTAATGTGCCACAATTAGGGTCATTAAAAAATTGTATGTATAATGTTTTTCTTTCTTTAAAAAATTTTTCATTTATTTGGCTACATCGAGTCTCAGTTGCAGCACAGGGGAATGGCAAGTGTTATTAGCATACCACCAATGGCAGTGGTGTGTGAGATCTTAGTTTCCTGACCAGGGATCAAACCCACATCCCTTGCATTGGGAGGTGGATTCTTAACCACTGACCACCAGGCAAGTCCCGTTTGTCTTTCTTTTTTTTTGAGTGCATAAGTTTGGTTGTTCTTGAACATCTGTGGCCCTGGGGTTGGCTTTGGAGGAATAGGAATAGATGCAAGAACAGCAAAGATAATACTTAATTGCTCATGTTCAAAAGGAAGACTTTGCAGGATTACTGTCTTCAGAAAGGATTCTCTAAGCCCATTATCTTTCCTTTTAGCTTATCATGGTCTAGGCTTGGTGGATTGCTCTAGGTGATGTTATATGCAAGAAGTTTAGGTAGAAAGAGGAAGTGGGCAGGCTTGTCCTTTCACACCCTGGTAAGAAAGGAAGGTTCAGGCAAGAGGGCAGTGATGGCTGAACTCAGATGTCCTAGGGAGGGAGCAGCTTAAATCTGTGAGGGAACAGCAAGGACAGAGGGCCTCTTAGAAATACACTGCCTTTCCCTTTCTTTGTTAGGGCTCTACAGGAAGTCTATCTCTGAAGTTCCCCCACAAAACACTTGAGACACAGCCACATGAAAGTAAACTTGATTAAAAAAAAATGGATTAAAATAGAGTGGGGATTTGAGATATAGATTGCCCATGTGATGTGGACTCTGGAATTCTAGCCAGCCTGCCA
This sequence comes from Madoqua kirkii, assembly GCA_006408675.1. Classification (NCBI taxonomy): domain Eukaryota; kingdom Metazoa; phylum Chordata; class Mammalia; order Artiodactyla; family Bovidae; genus Madoqua; species Madoqua kirkii. The sequence goes on from SJYC01080087.1 coordinate 21,030, forward strand.
AAGAACCCTCTGTGGTGGGGTGGCTCCATGGACCAGGAGCCTGACGGAAGATGAGTCAGAGGGTTTGGGGCCCATAGTCAGCCAGGGATGAAGAAACAAAGCCGTCAAGGAGGATCCGGATCTGAGATGACCAGCCGTGCACTCAGTGGCAGAGCGGTTTGATGCAGTCATATGAATTGACTGCCAAGAAACTGTTTTAATATATTAAAATGAGACAACTTATATGAGACTAGACATTTGGCACGTCTATCTATTTGTCATCATTATCCATGTATACATATTTTTTGCTTACCAACAGGTAAAAATAGGCTAGTCATTACAGGTGAAATGAAGAAACTACTTTTTCTCTGCACTTTAGCCTTACAGTGAGATTTAAAGTTTGTTACTTATTTACAGATATACAACTATTATCTGTTATTAGAATATACCATAGTTCTGGTACTAGTTAAATCCTTTTCAGCAGATATTTTGAAATTCTGGGATGATGTAGCAAAGAAAAACCTCTCCACCTAGTTATTTTTGTAATCATATTTTCCTCTCTTAATTACTAATTGTGCCCCACTCTCTAGAGTTTAAAGAAACAGGTGGCTGCCTTAGCTGGCATGCTGGTATGAAAAGGGAATTTCAAATGAGATAGCTCTCCATTCTGAGATCGATTGTTTATTTCCATAATAGCTACTAATTAGATTTTTTTTTTTTTTTAAGTTTGCCTCTCTGCCACATATTCTTTTTTGTCTGTTCAGGATAAGTCTTTCCATGTCATTCTGTCAGTTTTCACTAGACATCTGTTGAGTTTTGGTTGAGCAATCATATTTTTGAAACAGGGAGTTTACGGATTCATAGAAATACCTAGTTTGGAATCTTCTTTACAAAAGGTCTCTCTTGAATGGAATGATTGTCCACAGACTTTTGGCTCCATTGGTGTCATTTCACAGGCTAATGCTTGGACAGCTCACAGTTTTCAAAGTAGGAGAGATTTTATTGGGGGCGATTTTACTTGGGGTGACTGTGTCAGTTTGCTATGGCTACCATGACTAAATACCACAGACTGGGTGACTTCAACAACAAAAACATATTTTCTCACATTCCTGGAGGCTCTGAGATCAAGGTGTCAGCCAGGCTGATTTCTTCTGAGGCTTTTCCTCTTGGCTGGGGGATGGAATTCTTTTTCCTCAGTCTTCATATGGTTTTGCCTTCTATGGATGTATCCTGCTGCTGCTGCTAAGTTGCTTCAGTCGTGTCTGACTCTGTGTGACCGCATAGGCAGCAGCCCATCAGGCTCCCCCCTCCCTGGGATTCTCCAGGCAAGAACACTGGAGTAGGTTGCCATTTCCTTCTCCATAGATGTGTCCTAATATCCTCTTATAAGAATACCAATCATGTTGGATGAGGGGCCACCCTAACGGCCTCACTGTTAGTTAATTAGATCTTAAAAACCCCTGCCTCCAAACACAGTTGCATTCTGAAGTACTGGAATTAGAATTCCAACAGATGAATTTGAGGAAGACATGATTCAGCCCATAATACCAATCTTTAGTGAGTTTTACTCATCGGGGGAACTGTCATTCCTGTTTTACTCTTCGGATTTGTTGAGTTATCTTGGAGTTCTTGTAGGGGTGCTCTGCCTGAACTCCCAGCCAAAACACTAACAGTGGTAATCCTTCCCAAACAAATCTTACTCTGTTTTTTTTTGTGAAAATTTCTTGGGGCTGCAGCTGGAGATGAATGCTACAGCACTCCTGAATGTGTATCAGTTTCAACAGAAAGACAAGATCCCCATTCAGCCTTCTCCTGTGGGTAAGCCCAACTGTTTCGGCTTTTTAAGGCTGGGTTTGTAAATATAATTCCTTCCTCTTTCCACCTCCCAGAAATTTGTGAAAACATTAGTACATCAGTATATCATGTCTGTAGAAGGCATTCTTTCCTGACTTTATGGTGCTATGGATTTCTTCTTTTACAAAAGTCTACTTTTACTAGTTTTTTCAAGGAGAATTTGGAGGAAGGAGGAATATGTGTGTTTCTTATGGCCTACTGAGTTTCCCTGGTGGCTTTGATTACAAAGAATCTTCCCACAGTGTGGGAGACCTGGGACCAATCCTTGGGTAGAGAAGATCCCCTGGAGAAGGGAATGGCTACCCATTCCAGTAGTCTCACTTGGAAAATTCTAAGAACAGAAAGTCAGACTCACTGAGTGACTGTCACTTCATTATGATGTGTTGAACCAGGTGTAAACTCTACAATTTTAAGCTATTATGTTTGTATATCTAAGTGTGATTTATATAGAAACATTGTATATGATGTTACTTAATCCTTAAAACCATCTTGGGAGTTAGCTGTGATCTGGTCTGACCTCTTTGAGGCCCGAACCCTTTACTGATGCATTAAAGATGATGACCATGATGATACTCATCACTGAGCTTTCAGGATAGAAGACTCTCTGAAAATAGTTTATTAGTCTAGTGCTAAGCTCTATAGCATTTTTAGGCCTTAGGCAACTATGCCCTCAGCAAAGTTATGCTGTTACAGTGGACTGCAATGCCCATTCATCTCTTGCCAGAAATGTTTTTGCGTATAGATCCCTAAGCTACTGGGTTATTTTCACATTGCTAGCGTTGTGAAATTCCTCTCCTAAGGATTTACTTATATTAAAAAAAGTTAATAAAAATTTTGAGGTTGGTCGCTGCAAGACAGTATTAAATAGAACATGTTCAAATGTTTTTTTTCTTTGACAGATACATCCCTTTCAGCTGATTAAATGTATTGTTTGTGACCAATGAACATAAGGAAAAATGCTCTACTTTAGTATTGTTTCTTAGGCTGATAGATTTGATTCATATTGCTAATGTGCTGGGATCTTGGAAGACTGAGGACTGTTGATGCACAGTTAGTGCAATACTGTCCTTACTGTAATGCTCTTGTTTCATTTGCCTCTTTTACTTCTTTTTCTACTCCCCTTTACTTTCTGATGTGTCTCTTGGGCTTGGATTATGCATCTGAATATTCAGCATGGTGCATCAGATCTTTTTATGTGCCCAGGTCAATGATCAGCTGTGATATGTGATTAGTGTTTCTAGACTGATTCATAATCCTAGGTGAGGGAGAGAGTCTCTGCGTTCAGGATCATTGAATTCCATAAGAAAGGAGAATTAAATGAAAGCTCAAAGCACATTATGTATTAGATTTTAAAACCCTGAGAATTTCAAGGGAAACACTCCATATGTATCGTATCTGTTTATAACTTTCCCTGTCAAAATGTTTTGCTGTTAAGCTCAGAAGTGCCCAGGATGTCAGTTAAGTCTTTTAAAGTCTCCTCAGTTAATTGTTAGTAGGGAATTGTATTTTGGCAATTTTGGCCAAAATTGTATTTTGGCTCTGTCTCTCTTCTAAGTCCTTCATTCCTCAACAGTTAGTTGTTTTTAATCATCCCCAAATCAAGGGATTTAAGATACAGATCCATTTCATATTATTATTAAACTGTCCAATGCTATTATAGCCATATAAATAAAAAGAGATGGAGAGTCACCGTTTTGACGTAAGAATCTTAAGGGGAAAGGAGAAATAAAATAGAAAAAAATTTTCCATTTTTTCTAAGATTAAGAACTGAATCCTTCAATCTGTAGGGAAGTAGCTCTTATTGAAGTTAAGGAATCTTATTTCATGAGTGGAAAAAAGTTAAAAAGACCTTTAACAATTCATGGTAAAGTCAATAATAGTTTGCATATTGTGTAATTTAAAACTGATCTGTAATAATTGAATGGGCGCCCTCCCTCCCTTGTTGTGTTGTTTGGTGTCAAATAAGAGGTAAATTGTAGATGAAAGTTATCCTGTGGTCATTGGGATGCTTCTAAAAGGATTCTTTCATATCTATTGCATCTTATTGCCAATACAAATAAAGAAAATAAAGATTAGAATTCCAGAAAACTTGTGGTCTCTTTTCAAATTTCTACTGTTCCCTCATAACTCACTTGGTAAAGAATCCACCTGCAATGTGGGAGATCTAGATTCAATCCCTGGGTTGTGAAGATTCCCTGGAGGAGGGAAAGGCTAACCACTCCAGTATTCTGGCCTGGAGAATTCCATGGACTGTATAGTCCATGGTGTGACAAAGACTCAGACATGACTGAGTGACTTTCAATTCACTTCAATTCACTGTAAGTTCAATATACTCTTGATAATTTTCTTTGCATAAATATTTTAAAACTCTTTCAAGTTGTTATATATGAATGAGTTATATGGAATAAAAATTATTTTAAACAGATTCAGTGCAATTCAATTCAGGTCAGTCAGTCATGTCTGACTCTTCATGACCCCATGAATCGCAGCACGCCAGGCCTCCCTGTCCATCACCAACTCCCGGAGTTCACCCAAACTCACATCTATCGAGTCGGTGATGCCATCCAGCCATCTCATCCTCTGTCGTCCCCTTCTCCTCCTTTCCTCAATCCCTCCCAGCATCAGAGTCTTTTCCAATGAGTCAACTCTTCTCATGAGGTGGGCCAAAGTACTGGAGTTTCAGCTTTAGCATCAGTCCTTCCAAATAAATTCCAGGGCTGATCTCCTTTAGAATGGACTGGTTGGATCTCCTTCAGAATAGACTGTTTGGATCTCTTTGAAGTCCAAGGGACTCTCAAGAGTCTTTTCCAACACCACAGTTTAAAAGCATCAATTCTTCAGCACTCAGCCTTCTTCACAGTCCAACTCTCACATCCATACATGACTACTGGAAAAACCATAGCCTTGACTAGACGAACCTTAGTCTGCAAAGTAATGTCTCTGCTTTTCAATATGCTATCTAGCTATCTAGGTTGGTCATAACTTTTCTTCCAAGGAGTAAGCATCTTTTGATTTCATGGCTGCAGTCACCATTTGCAGTGATTTTGGAGCCCCCCCAAATACTGTTTCCACTGTTTCTCCATCTATTTCCCAGGAAGTGATGGGACCAGATGCTATGATCTTCATTTTCTGAATGTTGAACTTTAAACCAACTTTTTCACTCTCCTCTTTCACTTTCATCAAGGGGCTTTTGAGTTCCTCTTCACTTTCTGCCATAAGGGTGGCATCATCTGCATATCTGAGGTGATTGATATTTCTCCCAGCAATCTTGATTCCAGCTTGTGTTTCTTCCAGTCCAGCGTTTCTCATGATGTACTCTGCATATGCCATAAGGGTGGCATCATCTGCATATCTGAGGTGATTGATATTTCTCCCAGCAATCTTGATTCCAGCTTGTGTTTCTTCCAGTCCAACCTTAGTCGGCAAAGTAATGTCTCTGCTTTTGAATATGCTATCTAGGTTGGTCATAACTTTTCTTCCAAGGAGTAAGCATCTTTTGATTTCATGGCTGCAGTCACCATTTGCAGTGATTTTGGAGCCCCCCCCAAACACTGTTTCCACTGTTTCTCCATCTATTTCCCAGGAAGTGATGGGACCAGATGCCATGATCTTCATTTTCTGAATGTTGAACTTTAAACCAACTTTTTCACTCTCCTCTTTCACTTTCATCAAGGGGCTTTTGAGTTCCTCTTCACTTTCTGCCATAAGGGTGGCGTCATCTGCATATCTGAGGTGATTGATATTTCTCCCAGCAATCTTGATTCCAGCTTGTGTTTCTTCCAGTCCAACGTTTCTCGTGATGTACTCTGCATAGAAGTTAAATAAGCAGAATGACAATATACAGCCTTGACGTACTCCTTTTCGTATTTGGAACCAGTCTGTTGTTCCACGTCCAGTTCTAACTGTTGCTTCCTGACCTGCATACAGATTTCTCAAGAGGCAGGTTAGGTGGTCTGGTATTCCTATTTCTTTCAGAATTTTCCACAGTTTACTGTGATCCACACAGTCAAAGGCTTTGGCATAGTCAATAAAGCAGAAGTAGATGTTTTTCTGGAACTTTCTTGCTTTTTCCATGATCCAGCAGATGATGGCAATTTGATCTCTGGTTCCTCTGCCTTTTCGAAAACCAGCTTGAACATCAGGTAGTTCGCGGTTCATGTATTGCTGAAGCCTGGCTTGGAGAATTTTGAGCATTACTTTACTATCATGTGAGATGAGTGCAATTGTGCTGTAGTTTGAGCATTCTCTGACATTGCCTTTCTTTGGGATAGGAATTATAGCAAAAAATGATATAATCTAATATTTTCAAATATGAAGATAAAATTCTCAATAGTGTTGATAATTCTTTATCAGATGACTCTTATGAAACCTTTGAATTTTGTTTTTTATCCTCTGGAATAGTTTCTTTGTATGATTTTCTTCAAAATTCAGAAAAATTGGTGTTAGGTATAAATATTTTCACTTACTATATTGTCTTACAAAAATATATGCTCAAAAATTGCACCAGAATAAATGGTGTCATTTCAACTAAATGAGATCTTTTCATTCATTCTTGTTTTTGGTAAAATCACAAAGATAGTAGAACAGAATGCAGTACAGGATCTAGGCCTTACTTCTTGCCCCTGTGAGGTTTCATTTTGTCTCTGCTTTGTAACACTAAGCTTAAGCAACCTACCTGAGCCTGTATCTTAAAATATAAAAGAGGAGGATATAAACTTTATACTTCACCGAGTGTCACGAAGATTAAATACATTCTCCAGATATATACTGCCTGGATCATGGAGACTTTTCAGTAAACGGTAGCTTTTGTTATTTCATTGTTGCAACTATTACCACTGAAGACAACAAATTTCCCCATTCAGAAGATTTCAGCAGCTGTGTTTGTATTATCATGGAATGTTCTTTGGTACCTGAAAATCACATCATTTCTTTGAGATCAAAATATCATTTTACCTTCTTTTCCAGATAATTTAAAAAAAAAAGTAATTGTTGATTATTTTTACATTGGTAGGTGATTAAAAAAGTAACTTCCATGATAGAATCAAACCAAAATTTGTCATTATGATGAACAGATTCAAATATAGATTGAAAGACAGTACCATTTTTAAGAATGTTGGGTTTGTAACTCAGAGAAATGAGCACAAGTTTTCCTGTCAATATTGTATGAGTTCCAAGAAGTTAAGGCCTTTTCTTTCTCTCATAACCAAAGGACAATTCAAAGGGAAGTGTTAACGTGAGAATTTTTCTTTTTATAAAAGCAAAGGAAAAGAAAAATTAAAAAAAAATTGCTGCTAAGAAAGAAAGAGAATTGGAGAACTGTGACAAATCCCTCTGGGGTCCAGACTGTTGGCACAATGACAAGAGGTTAAAGGGAAGAGAACAATGAGAAATCAGTCCTGAGCCTGAAGCTAATCATTTGGCTTCTGAACAAAAGGGGGAAGAACCAATATTTTATAAAGGGAAGAAAGCCCAGGGAGCTGATGCACAAGTACATTCCTTTATCCAGGAACAAAAAGTCAAAGCGAATTAATAGATGATTTACTGGAGCCTGAGTGGCGTCTGAGATAGGCTTACACAAAAAAAGTTTCCTTTCCCAGATAGTTGAAATGATGTTATAAAGTGTTGCCTTAAAAAAAAACATTTGATAATATATTTTCAGACTTTTGAACATATTCTTTAATTTCCATCTTTTCCTTCACAGTTATAAATATATGGGTCTTTCTAAGCCCAATGAGTATCTGACCTAAGCTAGAGGTGTGTTGTTTTCAGGAAGCCTTGAGCTTGCTGTTTCTTCTCTCAATTACATTAATAATACTCAATTCAGTTAAGTTCAGTTGCTCAGTCGTGTCCAACTCTTTGCGACCCCATGAATCACAGCATGCCAGGCCTCCCTGTCCATCACCAACTCCCAGAGTTCACTCAGATTCATGTCCATCGAGCCAGTGATGCCATCCAGCCATCTCATTCTCTGTCATCACCTTCTCCTCCTGCCCCCGATCCCTGCCAGCATCAAAGTCTTTTCCAATGAGTCAACTCTTTGCAGGAAGTGGCCAAAGTACTGGAGTTTCAACTTTAGCATCATCCCTTCCAAAGAAATCCCAGGGTTGATCTTCAGAATGGACTGGTTGGATCTCCTTGCAGTTCAAGGGACTCTCAAGAGTCTTCTCCAACACCACAGTTCAAAAGCATCTGTTTTTTGGTACTCAGCTTTTTTCACAGTCCAACTGTCACATCCATCCATGACTACTGAAAAAACCATAGCCTTGACTAAAGAAATAAAACCATTCTTTGAAAAGCCACATTGCCATTAACTAATATGAAATGTTCACTGGAATATTTGTGAGAAACCTGGATTCTATGGGGAAAGGTATTTTAAAGGGGTCAGAGTATAAAGCAGGGAAGTATAGGTTGCATGAAAGTTGAATAATCCCTTTATGGAGTACACATCTATTTGGTACTCAAATTTAAGTCACTAGCTTTATGGACTATTTTTTTCTTCTCTTTGTGGTGAGAATGGAGGCTATGCAAAAAGAAAGGGAAAGAGAACTCAGTCAGTTCATGGCTACCTCATGCTGTACCAAGCACAGTCAGTAAACATTTGGTTAACTCATCAGGGAAAAGTAACTTAAAACTCTTAGTTGACAAAAATTGCCATTCAACTTAAGAAAAATAACTGTTAGTTCCAAATAGGCACAACTCTGTAAACAGGAAGAATAGGAACCTAGGATCCAAGATGGAGACTTAATGAACCTCAGTTCAGTCGCTCAGTCATGCCTGACTCTTTGTGACCCCATGGACTGGGGCATGCCAGGCTTCCCTGTCCATCACCAACTCCTAGAGCTTGCTCAAACTCCTGTCCATTGAGTCGGTGATGCCACCCAACCATCTCATCCTCTGTCATCCCCTTTCCTTCTTCCTTCAATCTCTCCCAGCATCGGGGTCTTTCCCAATGAGTCAGTTCTTCGCATCAGGAGGCCAGAGTATTGGAGCTTCGGCTTCAGCATAAGTCCTTCCAATGAATATTCAGGACTGTTTTCCTTTAGGATTGACTGATTGGATCTCCTTGCAGTCCAAGGGACTCTCAAGAGTCTCCTCCAACACCACAGTTCAAAAGCATCAATTCTTTGGCGCTCAGCTTTCTTTATAGTCCAGTTCTCACATCCATGAGGCTTCCCTGGTGGCTCATATGGTAAAGTGTCTGCCTTCAATGTGGGAGACCTGGGTTTGATCCCTGGGTCAGGAAGATCTCCTGGAGAAGGAAATGGCCACCCACTCCATTACTCTTACCTCTAGTACTCTTCCATGGATGGAGGAGCCTGGTGGGCTATAGTCCATGGGGTTGCAAAGAATCGGACATGATTGAGTGAGTTCACTTTTCACATCCATACACGACCACTGGAAAAACAATAGCTTTGATTAAATGGACATTTGTTGGCAAAGTAATGTTTGATTTTTAACACACTGTTTACATTTGTCATAGCTCTTCTTCCAAGGAGGAAGCATCTTTTAATTTCATGGCTGCAGTCACCATCTGCAGTGATTTTGGAGCCCCCTAAAATAAAGTCTGTCACTGTTTCGATTGTTTCCCCATCTATTTGTCATGAAGTGATGGGACCAGATGCCATGATTTTAGTTTCTGAATGTTGACTTTTAAGTCAACTTTTTCACTCTCATCTTTCACTTTCATCAAGAGACTCTTTAGTTCTTCTTTGCTTTCTGCCATAAGGGTGGGTCATATGTGTATCTGAGGTTATTCATATTTCTCCCCACAATCTTGATTCCAGCTTGTACTTCATCATGCATTTTGCATGATGTACTCTGCATAGAGGTTAAATAAGCAGGATGACAATATACAGCCTTGACATATTCCTTTCCCAATTTGGAACTAGTCTGTTGTTCCATGTCCTGTTCTAACTGTTACTTCTTGACCTGCATACAGATTTCTTGGGAGGCAGGTAAAGTGGTCTGGTATTCCCATCTTTTTCAGAATTTTCCACAGTTTGTTGTGATCCACACAGTCAAAGGCTTTGGCATAGTCAATAAGGCAGAAATAGATGTTTTTCCAGAACTCTCTCACTTTTTTGATGATCCAATGGATGTTGGCAATTTGATCTCTGGTTCCTTTGCCTTTTCTAAATCCAGACTGAACATCTGGAAGTTCACGGTTCACATACTGTTGATGCCTGGCCTAGAGAATTTTGAGCATTACTTTACTAGTGTGTGAAATAAATGCAATTGTCCAGTAGTTTGAACATTCTTTGGCATTGCCTTTCCTTGGAATTGAAATGAAAACTGACCTTTGCAGACTTGTGGGCACTGCTGTGTTTTCAAAAAATGCTGGTATATTCAGTGAAGCACTTTCACAGCATCATTTTTTAGGATTTGAAGCTCAACTGGAATTCCATCACCTCCACTAGCTTTGTTTGAAGTGATGCTTCCTAAGGCCCATGTAGATGAACCTAGATGAATCCTAGATGAACCTAGGATCTTGATGCTACATCTACTTCGTGCAAATTGGAGTATGTCACATAATTTAATTGAGTCTCAGTTTCCCCATTTGCAAAGTAAATTGAATGAAATGTTCTTCAGGATCGCTTTGGACCCTAAAACTTTGATTTTATTTTTCATGTTCAAAATGTTGGAAAGTGATTTTCATAAATAAGTTACAAGCAAGGTACTGTGAAATTACACAAGAGGGAATTGCTTCTAACTTCAAACTTCATGGAAAAACCTATAGATATATTTACATATAGAAGTAAAAAAATGCCTTTGGGTCAGAGGAATGGCAAAGATAGGAAGCAGGAAATGGTGAGGTCATTATAGAGAACTAAACTTTTAAAAAGATTTATCCCTTTTTCTTTCTTTCTTTCTCTTTTTGAGTTTCCTTTTTTTTTTGAATTGGAAAATAATTGCTTTACGATGTTCAGCCATACCAAAATGCTAATCAGTTATAATTATATGTACTATATACATACATATATACATATACATATATATATATCCTTTCTCTTGTGAACCTCCGTCTCCCTTCCAGTCCCACCCCTCCCCCTCCAGGTTGTTACAGAGAGCCAGGCTGGGCTCCCTGTGTTATATAGCAGCTTCCCACTAGCTAGCTATTTTACACATGATATTGTTGTATGTCAACGCTACCTACTTTCTCAATTCGTCCTACCATCTCCTGGCCCTGCTGTATCTAAAGTCCTTTCCTACATCTGCATCTCCATTCTTTTCCTTCAAATACATTCATTAGTGCTGTTTTTCTAGATCCCATATATATGCATTAATATACAAGATGTGTTTTTCTCTTTCTGACTTGCTTCACTCTGTAAAACAGGCTCTAGGTTCATTGACCTCACTGCAACTGACTCAGATTCATTCTTTTTTATGACTGAGTAATATTTTGTTGTATGTATGTACCACATCTTCTTTATCTATTCATCTGTTGATGGACATCTAAGTTGCTTCCATGTCCTGGCTACTGTAAATGCTGCAAAGAACATTGGGGTACATGTGTCTCTTTTAATTGTGTTTTTGTCAGGATATATGTCTAGTAGTGGGGTTGCTGGATCATATGGAAGTTTTATTCCTAGTTTTTAAAGGAATCTCCTTACTGTTCCCCATAGTGACTGTATCAATTTACATTCCAGCCAACTGTGCAGGAGGTTTCCTTTTCTCCACATTGTCTCCAGCATGTATTGGTTGTAGACTTTTTGATGATGGCCATTCTGATCTGTATGAGGTGATACCTCATTGTGGTTTTGATTTGCATTTCTCTAATAATGAGTGATGTTGATCATCTTTTCATGTGTTTATTGGCCATCTGTATGTCTTGATTTTGGACATGTCCTGTATTTGGAGAAATGTCTGTTTAGGTCTTCTGCCCATTTTTTTGAGTGAATTGTTTGTTTTTCTGATAATGAGCTCCCTTTTCTCTTCTTTATAAAAAAAGGAAAAACAAACACACCAAAACCTCTCTAATAAAAAGTCCCAAGTAAATAAGAACCAAAGATTAAAGTAAAAAGATTTTATTTCTGATATGCAAAAAGAAGCTCATTGAAGAAAATTTGTACAACACAAATCATTTAAGGGAGAAAATAAAACGCATGTAATTACAACATACAAAGATAATTACTGTTAATATTTAGGTCTTCTGCCCATTTTTTTGAGTGAATTGTTTGTTTTTCTGATAATGAGCTCCCTTTTCTCTTCTTTATAAAAAAAGGAAAAACAAACACACCAAAACCTCTCTAATAAAAGTCCCAAGTAAATAAGAACCAAAGATTAAAGTAAAAAGATTTTATTTCTGATATGCAAAAAGAAGCTCATTGAAGAAAATTTGTACAACACAAATCATTTAAGGGAGAAAATAAAACGCATGTAATTACAACATACAAAGATAATTACTGTTAATATTCTGATATTTTGGTATACTTCCTTCTAATCTTTATTTTATGCATAAATATACACATATTTGTATAATTATGCTTCCATTCTACACATTATTTCATTATCTGTTTCAGAACATAATGTATCATATGGATTGCTCCCACTTGCCTCATTTTTGGTACAGTTTAATTCTACACTTCTCAGTCTGCTTTGTCAGGGGTCAGCTTTGTCCTTAATGGTACTCTAATGGGTCTCTGGAGTAAATGGATGCTGAGGTTTGGTCATAATTGGAATATTTATTAAGATATGGTGGGTACTTTCCACCCCAGAGAATCTATTCACTTGTCATGGCACTCTAGGTTCCTGGATAGCATGAATGAATCTTGGGTACCACTGGAGCACAGTATTGGACTTGAAGTAAGTGCCAGTGTTTGCTGAACTACACTTTTAGTGTAAATGGTTCTTTTAGAAGAGGACCAAATGCAGACTTGTCTTTCTTGCTGGAGACTAGAGGAAACTTCTATGCATTTGACAATTCCTGATCAAAGGCAGCATTTTGGTACTTTCTGGTGTTTTCCTGTATGTAGTACTTTTATATATATCACTAGAGGTGAGTGTGGTGATATAAGCAGAGGCATGGAAAAGAGTAAGACATCAGTAGAAATACATTTTAATGTGTACTCAGTTCAGTTCAGTCGTTCAGTCATGTTCAACCCTTTTCGACCCAATGAATCGCAGCACGCCAGGCCTCCATGTCCCTCACTGACTCCCGGAATTCACTCAAACTTACATCCATCGAGTCAGTGATGCCATCCAGGCATCTCATCCATTGTCCCCTTTTCCTCCTCCCCCCAATCCCTCCCAGCATCAGAGTCTTTTCCAATGAGTCAACTCTTTGCATGAAGTGGC
>SJYC01080090.1:0-27178 GCA_006408675.1 Madoqua kirkii
GCTGAATACGTTTGCTTTCCACTTGAAACTATCACAACATTGTTAATCGGCTATAGTCCAATATAAAACAAAAAGTTTAAAAAAAAAATATTTTGCTCCAACAAGAATAAGTTGTTATTTAAACACTAAGATGCTGTTTTTGGATGTTGATGAGGGCTAAGTTTAATTACTTTTTTTAATTAATTTTTTATTGAAGGGTAATTGCTTTACAGAATTTTGTTGTTTTCTGTCAAACCTCAACATGAATCAGCCATAGGTGTACATATATCCCCTCCCTTTTGAACTTCTCTCCCGTCTCCCACCCCATCCCACCCCTCTAGGTTGATACAGAGCCCATGTTTGAGTTTCCCGAGCCATACAGCAAATTCCCGTTGGCTGTCTATTTGACATATGGTAATGTAAGTTTCCATGTTTCTCTTTCCATACATCTCACCCTCTCCTCCTCTCTCCCCAGGTCCATAAGTTTATTGATACAGCGACTATGGAAGACGGTATGGAGATTTCTTAATAAACTAGGAATAAAACCACCATATGACCCAGCAATCCCACTCCTAAGCATCTACCCTGAGGAAACCAGGGTTGAAAAAGACACATGTATCCCATTGTTCACTGCAGCACTATTTACAATAGCTAGAACATGGAAGCAACCTAGATATCCACCGACAGATGAATGGATAAAGAAGTTGTGGTACATATACACAGTGGAATTTACTCAGCTGTAAAAAGGAACACATTTGAGTCAGTTCTGAAGAGGTGGGTGAACTTAGAGCCTATTATACAGAGTAAGTGAATCAGAAAGAGAAAGATAAATATTGTATTCTAATGCACATATACGGAATCTAGAAAAATGGTTCTGAAGAATTTGTTTACAGAGCAGCAATGGAGTTTAGTTACTTTTTGATGGCAACATTGGGCTTTACTTTCTTTTAGCGTCCCACATGGGTTAGTAAGATTGTTGATAGGGGTTGGGATCTACCCTGAGTATGAGGAGGGAATTGACTGCCCTGAGAGAGAGACGACCAGCCCCAGTCATGTGAGCATCAGGGCCCATCTATGCAGATTCTAATGCAATTATTTAGTCTGGCAGGATGCAACTTTTCATCCAGATTGACTTTTCTTCTTTCTTACAGTTTTGTATTCTTTATTTTGTGCCCTTTTATTCCTTGCTTTCTTTTAGGCTGATAAGAAGCTATTTTCAGAAGTCACCTTGAAAAATTTGTCTTTTCTAATGTGGGGCTAACCAACACTCCCACCCCACCCCCACCTTAAGAGAAAGCATTTTTGTGTGTTTTACCTAACAGATTTGATGTCTTTGAGTTTACATTTCATAAGTACAGGGAAAATAGGATAAGTCTAAATAAAGTCTTAGCTGCAGTGAACACATTTATGACTATCCTCTTAATGTGGATAACATTTTGTTTTAATAACAGGTGAGGCTTCATTTCAAGGGTACTCTCTGGGTAAGGCAGATTCTTCAGTTCCTCTGTGTTTTGTTGAAGCTCATTATGTGCCTGAATGACTAAAGGGAGAATGGATGTGTTTATATTCCTCAATGGCTGTCAGTTGTAATCAAGTTCAAGTAGCAAACAAAGCTCCAAGTGAATGAACACAAGGGTGTCATCTATCAGTGGCGTCTTCATTTTTGAGCTATTGTGCCATTCACGTTAAAGGCAACAGACAGACTCTGTGGTAAGCAGACACTGCGTATCTCAGTTTAGCTCATTCAGATTATTGTGGCTATGTCATTAACATAGGAGTGACCTGGAAGGGAGCCAGTTTCTCTGTTCTGTATCTAAAAATGGATCACTGTCCAGCGAGAATACTGTGAAACCAATGTAGAAAATCATTTATTATGGAAGGATACAGTTCTAAAGGCTGACATCCTCAATTTAGATATTAGAGCAAAAATGATTGAGGACTTGTTTGTAAAGTTTCTTTGATTGAATGACTAGTTTTTTCCCTCTGGTCTCTTTTTAAATAAATGATAGTCTACCCATTTTTGGGTGAATATATTATTATAATTGACATAAATAAGAATCAAATTTTAACATAAATAACTTTTTTTTTTCCAGGAAAGACTCTTAGCTGTAAAAAACTAACTGATTCAAATAACTCAAGTGAAAATTATTCACTGAAAAATACAAAGAACTTGTGGAATCTGAGAAGAGTAAAAAGCCGAATTGAGTTTCTAAACCTGAGGTCGAGATGCGTATTTTTTCTCTTCTCTTCTCTCTGAGTTGACTTTCTGTGCTTATTCATCTTGTGCAGGGACCCATATGGCCATCTCAGCTATGATTTTACATGATCTGTTAGCTCCAGTGCCTATATCAGGTAGGCTTGATTGAGTTCCAGTTTCTCAATTCCAAATTCCATGCAGATGAATCTGATCGATTATTAGTAATACACTGGCTTGACTTAGTTCAGGGTTCGCTTCCTGACTAATCAGACACATTCAAGAATGAGGAATGATGGTCATGTAGATTTGAATGTGTTAGCTGTGGTTGGAACAGGCAATAATAAGCAACCTGCTAAGTCTACAGGAACTTCCTTGGTGGTTCAGATGATGAAAAATATGCCTGCATTGTGGGAGATTGAGGTTCAGTCTCTGGGTCAGGAAGATCCTCTGGAGAAGGGAATGACTACTCACTCCAAATTCTCTTGCCTGGTGAATTCCATGGACAGAAGAGCCTGGAGGATTACAGTCCGTGGGGTTGCAAAAGAGTTGACGTGACTTAGGGACTAACACATTTCTAGTATGTACTGTGTGTCTAAATCAGTGACCTGAAAACTTTTCCACCATGACTCACAGGAAGAAGTACATTTTTTCGCCATTTCATCCAGCATTCATCTGTGTGTTGATTTTTCAAGCAATGCTTCTAATTATAAGTGATATACTCAAGTATTTCCTTTTTGGTTTCTTTCCATCCCAGTTCATCCCATTAAATCTCACAAGATTGATTTTATGTTCCACTAATGAGTTGTAGCTTTAGTTTCAGAAGCACTGGTCTGTATTTTTCTTTATATTGCTTCCCTCTGTAACCTTTATTACGATTATAATTGGCTCCCCTATTATATTTTGTAATTTCCTTTGTAGTAGAGATCACGATTAAACTGCCTCCCTTGTTAAACTGCAGTCCATATTAAAGCAGAGACTGTGTCTGTCTTGTTTATGACTGCATTCCCAGCACCTAAGAGGGTTCCTGGCACACAGTAGATGCTCAATTGAGTAAATATTGATGAATGAGTAAATGAAGATCCAAACAGATGGCACCCTTAATGGGCTCACCTGGTTCTTTGCAAGAAGGAGATTCAGATACATATAAAACTGGATACTCTGGTATAGCCCCACTGGTAGAAAAAGCAGATAGAAAGGCCCAGCAGGAGACTCAGTGGGGCAAGGAGGGCAGGCCAAAGAGCGAGGTTTCCCTATCATCGCCGACCGCTGCCTGAAATCAGTACATCTGGGAAAATGTTCTGTCATAGGGGAAGAATCAGTTTCAGGCCTGAGCTCAGACTCGGTTCATCTCACATTCATTCCACGAAACTGCAGTGCCTTTTTGGTTGGCTTTTCAAAATTTCAGTTTTAGTATTTTCATTTTATCTTTATAGCTCATGATAGAAGCAGAGAAAGAACCACATAATATCTTGATTAAAAAACAAAACAAAACACGCCACATTATCTGTTTTCCAAGGAGACAAAGACATCTGGCTGGGAGATGGATTGCACACAGAGCTCCATTCCCTTTCTTTTTGTGAGCCTTCTCTTGGCAATCACTGACTCCCATCACATCAAGATTCATTTAACTCACTTCTGTGATTTACAGCTTCTGCTTGTCTCCAGCAGTTGTTTGAAAAACTATTATTATAAATGGCTATTTTTAATGGTGTCTATTTTCTTTTCCCACTTGCCAAGATCTTAATCTGCAGGACAATTGAACAATTACAGTGGTTTCACTTATAGAGCTACTAAATGATCTGGGGGTACAAAGCTGTATTTACATACAAAGCAATTCACAGACTGATGTTTTCTATCATAGCTCACTGGCACCTGCAAAGAAGGATTGAGAGTTCTATTATTTTAACTCTCAGCCAGTTCAATATGCTCTAAATATTAACTTACAAGGTGAGAATCCTACACTTTTCTAAACAGTCAACTTACTATAGGATTAAAACTGTCAAAGTACAACTTAATATGTTATAGATATGATCTAATGCATACATTTATCATCTATATGTAATTACAACTCTTTTAGGAAGGAGAATTGTATCTTAGGCCAGTATTTCTGAACTCTTTTTTCGTGTTGCAGGGCACAGGAGAAGGAGGAGGGAGTTTCCTTCTGTCATTTACAGTCATTCCAGCTTTAATCAAATAAGCATGGAGAATACATGGGACAGGTATGACTTTTGTCTACGGAACCTGAGTGAATAAATCAAGACTTGTGGGGAAAAACCCTGCTCTTTTCGTTCAGTGCCATTTGGTTCCTTGAAGACAGTGGCTCTACACACTTTGTGCCAAGCTTAGGATGGGAATATTGGGGGCTGGGATTCTTGGTCTCTTTCATTTGAGACCTTACCAATTCTCCTGGCACTCTGTGGGAGTGGGGTTCTGGTTTCTGCTCTATAGTAATCCATAGAACTTAATCTCTCCTAAGGCCCATTGGAGAAAAATAAGTACATGTTACTATTTGTCATTCAGGGTATATTTTAAGAAGTTAATTACATACACATACACATGGAATGATACTATGCTCTTTTTCTCCCTGTATATATACTCTCTGTGTATATACGCTACAAATAATTTGTCTTTGAAGGTCTGCTTAGCTGAGTTTTTTTATGTTCGAGAATTATTTATTGATTATACAAAACGTGTTTGATATAGAATTATGTAAAATGTTATATTCTAATATGTTAAAAATGTCTTTTAATAATATTATGCTTTATTTTGAAAACAGCTACACTTGAGAGATAGATACTAAAATGTATATACAGAAAATGATCTGCTGTATAGAATTGGCTTCAAAAATGATTGGGAATACAGAGTAAACAGAGGGGTTATACATGAGACACACACACATGGTTATGTTGCTAATAATCTCTTTTCCTCTATATATGTTTGAAATTTTCCTAATAAAAGTAAAATACATATATATTATAAATACATGTCTTTCTATTCTCCACTCCCACACCCACAGGGAAAATGGTGGGAATGTGATGCGAATCTCACAGTCATGGAAGGCTGCCAATATATGTCACGCAGTGTAAATGCGGGGCCCTCGTGCCCTAAGTTGTCACACCTCCCAATCACTTAGTGGCACTAAAGTGCATGCATTTACTTCCAAGAGTGTTTAGCACATGTTTCTATTCATTTCCTCATCATTAAATCTCAATCGCAACAGCACCGGGTGCCACAAGCTGAGAATCAGGTGAAGCTTCCTATGAAATAAATGCAGAAATTCCCAATTGTGTCTAGTCTAATAAAACCAAAGGGAACATTTAGTTACTAATTTTCTTTTAGGAAATAATTTTATTGATAGGATTATACCTGCTGTCCAACATGCCTACAGATTATTTACGTACCAAGCAAAGCTAGGGTTTTCCCCCAGCTAACTGCACAGGAATTTGCCTATACTGCTCTTTTGGATGCCCTCTCCCATATCACCTAATGATTCTCTCAGAGACCCCCTAGATTGACCATGCACAGAACTACAAACATTTATATAATGCAGTTGAATATATGATATATAAAGTTTATTTTATTTTTTCTAGCTGTAAAAATTTTATATTTGAAGACATGTTTTCTAAAAGGTATTTCATTTATAAAGCTTTAAACTTTCCTTAGTTTATCAGAAGGTTTTGTTTCATATTTAACATTTCTTAGGAGATAGATTTTCCATGTAGACCTTTTCCTCTGAAATATCATTAGGGATTGGGAATTGTAAAGAGGAAGTTGTTGTATTCTTTCACATCTTGGGTTTTTCACTTGCTTTTTCTTTGAAGCCCCGTCCTCACCTCTCCTTGGCCAGGGGAGGAATTTTTGTCCCTTTTTCAAGGGTTAGCTCGGTTTTGATCTCCTGCTTTTTTTATGGCATCCCCACAGAATGATGGCCTCTCACTCGGGATATCTCTGCTATTGTTCTTTTTTTTTAAAGGTTACTAATTTTTAAAATAATTAGTTAATTATTTACTTGGCTGTGCTGGGTCTTCGCTGCTGCCTAGGCGTCTCTCTAGCTGTGGTGAATGAGCCTGGTTTCCGGTTGTGGTGCACGGCTGCAGCGGCTTCTCTTGCGGAGCAGGACTCTAGCACACAGGCTCAGTAGTTGCAGTGCCCTGGATTAGTCTGTGGCATGTGGGATCCTTCCAGACCAGGGATCGACCCTACGTGTCTCTTGCATTGGCAGTTGGATTCTTTACCTCTGAGCCACCAGGAAGGCCTCTCTACTGCTGATCTTACCTCACTGTAGAGCATATGTCACCGTTCTTACCTCATTGAAAAATTTGCTTTTTCCTATTAGATTATAAGCTTGTGGACAGATAATGAAATTTATTAAATTGTTGGGCTGAGTTGTGTGATCATTTCACATAGCAAATACCAAAAAGTAAGAAAATGTCAGATTTGAGGGAAATGTTGAGCAAAAAAATGACCTTTCCCCTCAAATAATCACTACATGTAACTTGCTTTGAGGGAAAGATAAAATCATCTTGAAAAGAATAATTGACAAGAACATTTGTCCTCCATTGTCACATCCAGTTGGAAAACTGCATCTAATAGTTTATATTCAATACAAAACTTGAGCTCTTTCAAGGATAAGTTGATTTTCTTCTTTGCAACAAGATACAAGTTACTTTAGTACTTCATAATAGAATAGAAGACTGATTCAAGTTCACTACATGAAAAATACGCTAGGAGAGAAAAAGATTTTACAGATAAAGCACAATCCTACACTAAGCCAGAGGCTCACTAGACACTATTGCTGGGTAAAGAGTAATGTGGTGCTTGTACTGAATGCAGTGTAGCTGAGGAGTTCCAGTGGTATCATAAACAACAAAACAAGTTCAGGTCATTCCCATGCATTTGTAATTGAATTTTTCAGGATGCAATTTAATGTAGGAAAGGAAACAAGGATAAAATGTTTCAAATAAGTTTTAGCTTTTGAACAAGAAAAATTAGTAGAGATTAAATATTAATAGCAGTTTTCAAGCATCTTGAGATAGCAAAGCTGCTCACTCATGTAATTTAACAGTGAAAAACCAGCTTGGGGAAAAGGACTAGCCAGCGTGGAGGAGATGGGACAAATTTTACATTTTAAATGAAAAAAACAAACAAACCAACCAAAAAACAAATGATATTGCTGAAAGTTAAGTATGTATCTAATTTTTTATTTTTGCTTTTTTTGTGTGTGCAGACTACTAGATCGAAGCTTTAGGAAAAATAACTGCAAAGCCCAGATTGTAGGTAGAGAGCTATAGAAGCCTCTAATTCCTATCTGGAGACTCTTTATTAAAGTGTATTCAATTTTATTACATGTTTTTCAGCATCAGGTTGCTGAAAATATTTATAAATTTGCTGACTTGTGAATTTCTTCTGCCAAAACATGAGCTGAGAGTGCTGTGAGTACAGCGAGTCTATATGTGTGAATAACCTTTAGATTTTCCACTGTCAAATTTCAGTATTTATTGTGGTTGTACTGTTTTCTCTCATGTCAGTAGCAGGGCAGAGAAACACCTGTTCAAGTGAGACTCAGTCGAACTCCCTTAGCACTACAACATCAACTGCTTTCTAGTGGACCCTCAAGGTTTTGAATGGGGGTTGGCTTACATTTTTTGCTGAGTGCTGGATGAAACTTTTTTCTGAGATTTCCAGAACTTTCTGAGCTCTCAATTACCACTTTGTTTAGAATTAGCGTTGTTTCCAAATACAACCAGCAGGTGGAGCAATTTACTTTATTTATACTCCAACTCGTATAAACCGATATTTGACTCTTCTTTGTCTATCTGTTTATCCAAACTTAACTGCGTATTTTAAAACTCTTCTTCTCATATTTGGAAACAATATATTACACGTAATCTATTTCATTTAGAAAAGCAACATTCGTTTGTGAGGGTCTTAATCTGGAATCGCATTTTTATTTGTTTTAGACATGTGTAATAGAAAGACAGGAGAGGAGAATGTTCAATATGGCAAGAAGTACACCGCTTCTTTCTCATTAGTTTCCCTCTGAAATTCATAATCACATATTCTGCAAGATGCAAGCGAAGCTGGTTTTGATGTACCCATGGAATTCAGCAATTCCTAGCTATAATTTTGACAATCCTTTAATAACAAACTTTAAAATTCTGATTTGGGTAATGGACTCCAACAGAGCTTTCAAGTTGAAATTTATGGAATCATTTCAGCGATTAGACTATTCATCCTATCTCTTGTCAATAGAAGATGGTTTCCTGTAGGAGATAACTAATAACTTTATAGAATTTGGGGATGTAATAGAATGATATTGTTCCCTGGAGTCACACTTGCCAACCAAACGGTAATAACTTTTATTACAAGCCTGAAATAGTCTATAAATGTTTCATTGAATCCTTAAAAATGTGCAGTTATTAATTCTACACCCTCTTTTTGATTTCTGGCTACCACACTGAGACAGATGTGTTATGCCTGGGAATCTGGAAAACGCTATTGTGCTTAATTTATCACCTGTAATATTTCCTAGTGGGATTATCTGAATACATGTGGGTTTTAGTACGCTTCTTCTCAGAAAATTTCATTATTACTTTAAATGCTAGGCTCTGCATCTAAGTTCTGCCTTAATCTTCCCCTCTCTCCCAACGTGTACCTACTGATTTTCCTTGCTTAAGGCAGCAGGTGAAGTGGGGAGGGAAGACATTGTATTTTCAGGCAACCTCAGTCGATTCAAAAGCATTTATGAGGTTTCAGTCTGTGCAGGGCACTGGCGTGGTGCTGAGCTGATTGAGTTAAGGAAGAAACAGACAGTGTCCTTGAGGCAGAAAAGCTGCCAATCGCTGACTCCAGGGAGAAAGATCTTTATATCTTCAATATGGGCCAAGTTGTTGTTGGGCAGACCATGTGGATGTCTGAACAAGTAGGGGATGCCCAAGCCACACCTGTGGTTGTAGAAAACAGATGAAAGTTTCGCTTATCAGACTGCAAGGAAGCAGTTTAAATTTCTGAGAAATTAGTATTATAGAATACTTCAAAACAAAGTATCATTTTGACTTTCAGGTTAACACTGTAACTAACAAAATATTGCAAAATCGAAGTCCCTTCAGGGCTCAATTTAATGGATAGAGAATAGAATTTGAAAAGGTAATAAAACAGACTCTCACACAAAGGTGCTGGGATTTTGCATTTGAATAACACTCTGTTGCTATCACCCAGAGCATCTTTTCTCCTTCCTAAACCTTGAAAAGGACCTTGGCCTTTTGCTTTTCCCTTCTCTTCAGCATTATGACTATGCATAATATGTCATCTGTACAATACTTGTGCATAAGCAGTGAGCAGGGAGATATTTGGGCTTGACCCATTTTCCTGAAGGAATTGTTCTATTCTAAGTTCTTTGGTTACAAGGTACAGGAACCCATTCAAATGGTTCACAGAAAAAGGGGTTTTTAAAAAGAATAGAATCTCATGTGTATAAAATACAGGAACAGTAGCCAGGTCTTATAATAAGTGTCAGAGTGCTATTTTCTTTCTCTTTTTTGTATATAAGTTACTTTTAATACATGGTCCAAGGTGAACTTGAGGTCAGCTGAGGTCAGTCAAAGCTTGATCATGTGAGGCCTTGAGAATGTCAGGCCTTGAGAATGTGCTCTAGTGGCCATAAGTGATCAAGAGGAATAAACCCTCAACTGAACTGAGCTGATTGGGTTCTTTCTCAAAAATGTGACCTGAGACACCAATTAACTTGTGTACGTCTGCTGAAATACTGATAACATCTAATATTTGTCAGGAACTTAGAGTCCTAAACTATCATCCTAAGCTGTTTTCTAACTCATTTTTCCTCACAGCTATAGGCTATGGATTAGTGTCATCCCCATTTTACAGATGAATAAACTGAGGTACTGAAAAGTAAAATAACTTGCAGACATTGACAAAGGATGTCATGGAGCTAGTATTTAACTGAGGCGGTCTGACTCCAGAGCCTATACTCATAGCTACTTCATAGAGCTGCCTTCAAAGTGTTAGTACCGGAGCTGTTTCTGTGGCAAGCTAAAACTACATCAGGTCAAAGTGTTATGAGACATAAGGGGAGAGGGCAGAAATCATGAATGTACAAAAAGAGCACATAGAGAAGAGTGTGGAGCATTGATTGTGGCTGTACCCCCACTACCTAGACTGAACAGGCTTAGTGCACAGCAGGCGCCTACGGAACATGCACTGAATAGTGAACGAATGTTTTCAGCAGGTGCTGTGGGTGTGACATATCCCCCGAGAGACTGTGTGTGTAGGCTAGGGATCGCCGAATGAGTTATTTTAACCTGCTTCTTTAGAAAATTATATTATGCACATAGGACATGAGGACACTGTCCTTTTTAAAAAGTAAAGCTCTAGAATAAAGGGAAGGATAAAGTTCTTTAGGATCACCTCTTCTTCCTTGTGCCCTCCTTTCCACTCCCCAGAGAAGGTCCAGATTTTGATACCTAGATGGTGGCAGAGCTCCAGATAAGGACACCAAATCTTTACATAACCTCATGGGGAAAGCTGGCTGACAGAAATATTGAACTGTTTTTCAAGGTGACACCAGATTTTGTTGTGTTTAGCCACTAATATTTTGGGAGTATTTGTTATAGTGTTTAGGCTTCCTCTAGTTAATACTCTTGTCAATGAACTATTCAGTTGCCAATCACCAATCAAACAACTATCCTCTTCTCCATGGCTAGTCAGATAAGAGGAGGTCCTCTGTCACAAGAACTAGGCAATCATTGATAAGACGCTTAGTACAAAAATCTCTGCTTGAGTAGAGGGGATGCTCACCAATAAGATTCTACCTTATTAAGCATTTGAAAATGAGATATATCCAGAGTTGACATTTGGCTGCGGGGACAGAAGCAAAAGGAGACCTTGAGACACCCGAGGTAGGAGACAAAGGTATGAGCAAGTGTTATATTACGAAGCATATTAGCCCGGAGGAAGTTGGTCAGCGGCAAAAGCAGCAGAATCAGGGGTAAAGAGAACTGAGTCGTAATAGTGTGTGTTCCACTGCCTCTTGCTGCTGAGGGGTGGTGGGATGGTATAAGGCTGGAAATATGCTGGAGCATCTTAGTTTATGAACAGCATCCCATCCTCGGTGAGGCTCAGTCAAACTCTGTGCAGGGGCTCTCCGTGTGATTCCTGTCTCCTCTGCTCCCATGTGTTTCTTTACAACAAATCTACTTTCCTTGAGGTGGTCTGAGTGAATTTCTACCAACCAAGCTTATAATCAGAAAAGACTAACAAATTGTTATTCTAAGTTTGTAATAGATTTTAAAGTGTTAGTCGTTCGGTTGTGTCCTACTCTGTGTAGCCCGCCAGGCTCCTCTGTCCATGGAATTCTCCAGGCAAGAATACTGGAGTGGATAGCTGCTCCCTTGTCCAGGGGATCTTCCTGACCCATGGATTGAACCTGAGTCTTCTGCAATTTAAACATTAAAATATTAGTTTAAAAAGTAGACATTGACAAAACGATGGATTTCTGACATACATATGCTTATAAAATTATGTGCAGTTTATCATTTGTTAGTCTTTAATTTTTTCAATAAATACATATTAAGTGTTTATTTTTTGCCAAGATGTTTTTGTTAATAGAACAGAAAGTGAAGTGAAAGTCACTCAGTTCAGTTCAGTTCAGTCGCTCAGTCATGTCCTACTTTTTGTGACCCCATGAATTGCAGCACGCCAGGCCTCCCTGTCCATCACCAATTCCCGGAGTTCACTCAGACTCATGTTCATCGAGTCAGTGATGCCATCCAGCCATCTCATCCTCTGTCGTCCCCTTCTCCTCCTGCCCCCAATCCCTCCCAGCATCAGAGTCTTTTCCAATGAGTCAACTCTTCACATGAGGTGGCTAAAGTACTGGCGTTTCAGCTTTAGCATCATTCCTTCCAAAGAAATCCCAGGGCTAATCTCCTTCAGAATGGACTGGTTGGATCTCCTTGAAGTCCAAGGGACTCTCAAGAGTCTTCTCCAACACCACAGCTCAAAAGCATCAATTCTTCAGTGCTCAGCCTTCTTCACAGTCCAACTCTCACATCCATACATGACCACAGGAAAAACCATAGCCTTGACTAGACGGACCTTAGTTTGCAAAGTAATGTCTCTGCTTTTATCTAGGTTGGTCATATCTTTCCTTCCAAGGAGTAAACGTCTTTTAATTTCATGGCCGCAGTCACCATCTGCAGTGATTTTTGGAGCCCAAAAGAATAAAGTCTGATACTGTTTCTACTGTTTCCCCATCTATTTCCCATGAAGTGATGGGACTGGATGCCATGATCTTCATTTTCTGAATGTTGAGCTTTAAGTCAACATTTTCACTCTCCACTTTCACTTTTGTCAAGAGACTTTTTAGTTCCTCTTCACTTTCTGCCATAAGGGTGGTGTCATCTGCATATCTGAGGTTATTGATATTTCTCCTGGCAATCTTGATTCCAGCTTGTGTTTCTTCCAGCCCAGCGTTTCTCATGATGTACTCTACAAAGAAGTTAAATAAGCAGGTGACAATATACAGCCTTGACGCACTCCTTTTCCTATTTGGAACCAGTCTATTGTTCCATGTCCAGTTTTAACTGTTGCTTCCTGACCTGCATATAGATTTCTCAAGAGGCAGGTCAGCTTTATTGTGATCCACACAAAGGCTTTGACATAGTCAATAAAGCAAAAAGAGATATTTTTCTGGAACTCTCTTGCTTTTTCCATGATCCAACGGATGTTGGCAATTTGATGTCTGGTTCCTCTGCCTTTTTAAAAACCAGCTGGAACATCAGGAAGTTCACGTTTCACGTTTTGCTGAAGCCTGGGTTGGAGAATTTTGAGCATTACTTTACTAGCATGTGAGATGAGTGCATTGTGCAGCAGTTTGAGCATTTTTTGGCATTGCCTTTCTTTGGGATTGGAATGAAAACTGACTGGAATGGGATCAGAATAAAAGTCACTCAGTCATGTCCAATTCTTCACAACCCCATGGCATGTACAGTCCTTGGAATTCTCCAGTCCAGAATATTGCAGTGGGTAGCATTCCGTTCTCCAGAGGATCTTCCCAACCAAGGGGCTGAACCCAGGTCTCCTGTGTTGTAGGTGGGTTCTTTACCAGTTGAGCCACAAGGAAAGCCCAGTAGAACAGAAAAGAGAGTGAGAATCACAAGTGGATTTGAGTTATTCCATTTCTAATTTTGATTATTCTCCCAATAGATTTCTTATTCACCATGCCCACACTTGATCTGGGGTCATACACACCTTTGTCTATATTTGTCTTGTGTCTGGTCCTCTATAAGCTGTCCTTTCAAAATGTACTCCTAGGATGCTCTCCTACATTCTGCTGGTACATATTAGCCATGTCCTGCAACTCTGAGTGAATGATAGCTTTCTCCCCTTAGCAAGGCTATGCTAAGCTTTGACTCTGTTATTGTCTTGCCTAGAAATGAAAAATGGGCCAAATTTGAGGAAGGCATGTGTTGTGAAGCATCTGGCTCTTGTTGAGGCCTCTGCATAGTCTTCAGGCAGTACATAGGGCTCTTCCCTTCTCTAACTAGGGGAACTGGGCTTCTTATGTGGGCCCAGAGGGTTCTGGGGAGTCTGAGAGTTCAGTGTTCTTGAGTGGCTATCTCTACTCTTAGAAGCCTTGAAAACATGAAAGTGAAAGTTAGTTGCTCAGTTGTGTCTGACTCTTTGTGATCCTATGGATGGTAGCCCACCAGGCTCCTCTGTCCATGGAATTCTCCAGGCAAGAATTCTGGAATGGGTTACCATTTTCTTCTCTAAGGGATCTTCCTGACCCAGGGATTGAACCCAGGTCTCCTGCATTGCAGGCAGATTCTTTGCCCTCTGAGCCACCAGGGAAGCCATCGACTCCTTGGAAAGGTCCTACTCTTTCCCTGACTGTATAGAAGATTTGCTGGGCTTTTAAACTCAATCTTATCAGAAATTCTCTACTCTTACAATTAGGTTCCAGGCCTGGTCTTCAGTATGGTCTGTCCTGTGAGTGTAAAAGAGGAGCCTCTCCATAAATATTGCCCTGGGCGCCTTCTGATTTTCACATTTGCCTGAAGTGGCTAATTGGCTGAATTGAGCCTGTCATTTTCTCTGTTCAGTGTATCAATACCACTCAACAAGAACCAAATAAATCTCCCAGTCCTGATAATTACTATTTCCTCCATTTGTGACAAATGCCAATGATATCATGGAGGCCACTGCATCCCTTCTACATGTCATCTGTTCCAAGTCACCACAGGTGAAGTCCTTGGTAATTGCCATGTTGCAGCATGCCAGAAGGCTTCAGTACTCACTTAACCCAGAGATGCCTTGTTGCTATCTGGCAAGGGAGCGATCCAACTTCAGAATCACATCCCACTGCTGCTGTCTCCTCTTTCTCTGCCCAACCATTAATTCTGGTGGGCTGGGGAATGAATAGTTGGTGAGAAATTAGAGCCAGCTTGGCTTTGAAAGGAAGATGAAAGTAGAGAGACAGATAGAAGGGAAATGATGAACAGGGCCTGGAAGAAAATGAACTAGGGTTTATGGCAGAGAGAAAATAGCCAACAGAGAAAAGGGGATAAAAACACAAGGCCCTGAACTAGTGAGAGTAGATGGAGTGCTTCTCTTGAGATGAGAGGGAGGAAAGGAAAAGATACATGCAGAAAAATTTGTCAGTGGTAATAATATAAAGAACTGAGCTCTTTCTGTGTGTGTGTGTGTGTGTGTGTGTGTGTGCGCGCGCGTGCGCGCATGCATGCTCAGTCGTGTATGACTCTTTGCAATTCCATGGACTGTAGCCGCCAGGCTCCTCTGTCCATGGGATTTCCCAGACAAGAATACTGGAGTGGGTTGCCATTTCCTCCTCCAGGGGAATCTTCCTGACCCAGGGGTTGAACTCACCTCTGAGTGTCTCCTGCATTGCAGGTGAATTCTTTACACTGAACCCCTGGGAAACCGCCTATGTGCTTCGCACAGTTCTAAATGTATGGGCAGAAATTAGTTTTCATTTAATAGCATAAGAAGACAATCTAAAAAAGTTTTCCATCAGGTCTTTGATATCATTTAGTATCACAAAATGGGAGAAAATAACTCAAGTGTTGAAACATCATTTTCTTGCTATTAAGCCCCATTTCCTTCTGTACTTATCTTAAAACAGTTGGATTTATATTTTTTAATATTTATAGCCAAGTATTAGAAAATGCCTTTCATTTCATAATGTTCCTATTGTTTCAATCTTTTCTCTTCGTCATTACCTCTTTATTTTTAATTTAATGGGCAGACCTAAAAATAAAAATGGTCGCATATATGGCACATCGTGTATGGAACATGAATGAAGAGCTGTGTACATTTCTTTTTCACCAGACATCTTGATTCGATGGTCCAGTAGGCAGCGATTTATTGTAGCAGTTTCAGCAAAGATCTTTAAAAAAGGTGAGGCTTTGCCCTGAGTGAAAATGGCAAAGTTAACAAGCAGCTATACAGTGTCTCACCACCGCAGATAAAGGTGGAAGGATGCAAGAGATAATGTAATGAGACACGCTCAGTTTGAGAGGTCTTTGGAGTATTCTGTCGTGATGGATACTGAGCAGAATCTTGTCATTCTCGGTATCCCTATGTAATACCTTTCATCTAAGGCCTGTGAGAAGCTCTCTATTCCATATTCACTTCTTTATTTGGTGAATGAATAATCTCATGATCATTGTGATTGAATTACTGCAAGTAGGACATGTTAGTCCACTAATAAAAGCAAAGCTTATGAGTCAAATGTTAGGGCTTTGTTTCCAATCTTACCCAGTAACATTGTTTAGGTGATACTGGTTTTAAGTGGAGATTTGCCTGTAGCATCACTAAGTGCCTCAGAGGTAGAGAATCTGCCTGCAGTGCCGGAGACCTGGGTTTGATCCTTGGTTTTAAGTTGATGGACGCTTGTAAACTTTTACTGTACAAGCTGTTTTTCTTTGTAAATAGCAATGGTAGTCATTTTTGGCACATTGAGAAGAGATGAGTTAGGCAGCAGCACTTAACTAAGATAAATGAGTTTCTTATTTCAAATAACTCTAAGTAGTAAGTTGATAAAATAGAACCTATGAGGTATACCTTCTGTCATTAATATTATTAATAACTTAAAAATCAGTCCATTTTGGGGGCTAAAATGTATTATGTATCATAGCTTATTATAAAACCAGCCAACTTTGAACCCCATCAGAGAAGGTTCAATTATTGAATATTGTTGTTTAGTCATGAAGTCGTGTCTGACTCTTTTGGGACCCATGGACTGTAGCCCACCAGGCTCCTGTCCATGGGATTTACCAGGCAAGAACACTGCAGTGGGTAGCCATTCCGTTCTCCAGGGGATCTTCCTGACCGGATGTTGAACCCGGGTCTCCTGCACTGCAGACAAATTCTTTACCATCTGAGCCACCAGGAAGCCCTCAGTTACTGAATACTTTATAAGACTGTTTTATCTGCAGCACCGACTCTGGCAATAGCATCAGAGTAAGGGTGCAGTTTCTTTTTGTTTAATCAATAGATGAAAAAACTCCTGTAAACAGCTGCACAAAGGAAGTTATTTAACAGAGTTTGAATTTGTGTTCTCTAATCTATTGACTAACAGAACAGAGGAATGGGTCTTTTGTTAAGAAACTTGCAAATAAGCTGCTAGGCATTTTCCTTTTAAGCTGTTAGGAACACCTACTAAGACTAAAGGTCATAAAAAGAAGTTAGTTAACAAAAAGGTTTATGTCATTCAATTTTAGCCAGTCATTCGAATTGATCAACTGTGATGGTGCTTATCCATACTCACTTAGAACTATTATTATGCTATTTTCCTTTTTCAAAAAAATTAACTTATTAATTTACTATTTTGGCTGCACCAGGTCTTAGTGCAGCGTGTGGGATCTTGTGCCCTGACTGGGGATCAAATTCAGGCCCCCCACATTGGGACCGCAGTTTTAGCCACTGAACCACCAGGAAAGTCCTAGGCTATTTTATTTTAATTTAGTGACTTGATGGTAGTATGTTTTGTTGTTGCTGTTATAGTTTATATAGTTGCTGCTGTAGTTGGTGCTATAGCTCAGTCTTATTTGACTCTTTGCAACCCCATGGACTGTATGTAGCCCACCAGATGCCTGTGTCTATGGGATTCCCCAGGCAAGATTACCAGAGTGGGTTGCCGTTTCCCCCAGGGGAGCTCCCCAGCTCAGGGAATGAGCCCATATGGCAAGTGGATTCTTTACTCCTGAACCATCAGAGAAATCCATGTTAATATGCTTATGGTAGCTTTTAATGAGATAAATGATTGGGGCATGTATTGTCCTGTATAGTCTTGGCTGCAAATGGTGAAAAATCAGTGAAAACAGTTTAAGTGATCCTGGGAATATGTGAGCAAGTGAAGGTGTTGTTGTGAACATTTCCAGGTTTCATGTAAATATAGACAGACGATCTAGATGACAAAACCAAAAACCTATTGATAATATTTACCACAGAACTATATGATAAGCTATCTCTATAAGCTTATAGTCTTGCCAAAGGATTTGACCTCAAGTCTGATGCCTCTGGATTGAGCTGCCGATTTCTGGAATTAAAACAGAGGATTATGTTGAACTGTACCATGAATGTACAATCAGTAGACTCTAGACTGGCAAACTAGACATGTCAAAATATTTTGGGTTCTTTAAGATTAGTTTTAAAGCTGAAGAAAAAAGGGGTGGAGATAGCGTGTACATTAAAGGGAGTAATATTAAATTTTAATGGACAAAGATGAACTACAGTGGCTTGGGATGCACAGGTAGGTGGCAAAACCTATGAAGAACTGTGAGGAAGTGATTACTATAAAAGTGAGGCTGCTGCTGCTGCTGCCAAGTCACTTTAGTCATGTCTGACTCTGTGCGACCCTATGGACGGCAGCCCACCAGGTTCCCCCATCCCTGGGATTCTCCAGGCAAGAACACTGGAGTGGGTTGCCAACTCCTTCTCCAATGCAGGAAAGTGAAAAGTGAAAGTAAAGTCGCTCAGTCATGTCCGACTCTTAGCAACCCCATGGACTGCAGCCCACCAGGCTCCTCCGTCCGTGGGATTTTCCAGGCAGAGTACTGGAGTGGGGTGCCATCGCCTTCTCCGAAAGTGAGGCTAGTAGTTACTTTCTTTGGATGGAGGAAAGAGGGCTTTGAGGTAGGGATAGAACATATGGAGGAACTTTGGAGATAACTGGCAAAGTTTTACATTTTGACTTGCATGATGATTTCAAGAGTGGTGTTTTACATGGGCTCTCCTGTTTTCCCCTGATGTTTAATGATGTTGAACATCTTTACCTGTTTACCATTTCCATGTCTTCTTTGGAAAACTGTTTAATCAGAGATTCTACACATTTTAAATAGGATTGTTTGTTTTCTTGCTGTTTGCTTGCATATGTACTTTACATATTTTGGATATTAGACACTTATCAGATATATGATTTGCAATAATTTTCTCTCACTCTGTAGGCTACCTTCACATTTTGGTGATGGTTTCCTTTGCTGTGGAGAAGCATTTTCATTTGATGTTGTTGCACTTAGTTTTGCTTTTGTTGCTTGTGCTTTGGGTATGACATCCATAAAATCACTGCCAAGACCAGTTTTAAGAATCTTTTCCCCTTTGATTTTGTCTAGAAGTTTTATGATTTCAAGTATGTTCAAGTCTTTGATTGTTTTGAGGTAATTTTTGTGCATGGTGTAAAATAGTGGTCCAGTTTAATTCTTTTGCTTGTGGCTATTCAGTTTTCCCAGCACATTTTTTAAAGAGACTTTCTTTTTCCCATTATTTATTTTGACTCATTTATCATAAATTACTTGACATTTCATATGTTGATTTATTTCTAGCCCCTCTATTCTGTTCCTTTGATCTATGTGTCTGATTTTATGCCAATATCATACTGTTTTAATTATTACAGGTTTGAAATACAAATATACTTTAAAATTATGGCATGTGATTTTTTTTTCTCAAGATTGCTTTGCCTATGCAAATGTATTAATTGAAGGAATTTTTAGAAGTATAATAATAAAGGAGTTGATTCTTCAGTTACATCAACTGACTTGATATTGAGTTATTATATCAAGGTTATTATACATATTATATAATATATATGAAAATTATAATACGTAAAATAATAGCTTACTTTTATATAGCACTGTGACATGTCAGGCACTGTTCTAAGTGTTTAACTATGTACTTTTGTAATTCTCACTTTATAGAGGTGATTTTGAAGTGTAAAGGATTGCTCAGACTCAGGAAATTGGAGAAATAGGATATCCTTAGTGAAAGTGAAAGTATTTCTTGCTCACCTGTGTCTAACTTTTTGTGACCCTATGGACTGTAGCCCATCAGACTCCTCTATCCATGAGATTTCCCAGACAAGAATACTGTAGTGGGTTGCCATTCCCCTCTCCAGGAGATCTTCCCGACCGAGGATCTTCCTGACCCAAGGACTGAACCCGGTCTCTCAGATTGCAGGTGCATTCTTTACCGTCTGAGCGACCAGGAAAGCCCTGCGGGCAACTTAACTCCAGAATCACTTTATTTTTTTAAAATAGTAAACATTTCAATATTAATTAGATATGTTATAATAGATGTTAATTGAATACCTATATCTATATGTTATTCTAATCCTGAAACTTTGCTTCTCTAAATTTTCTTTGTCTTGATTCCTGACAGGAAAGTGAATTTTGATTTTCATTTTTTTAAAGTTTTACTTTGATTTGGATATTGAGGTAAAGCCATGAGCAGAAGAGAAGCAGGAACAGATATTCCAATTTACAAAGATATTTCAAGAAATAATTTCACAAATTATATTCTGCCAAATCAACTATGATACATTCCAAAGGTACTAACCTTGGCAGCATTTAAATTCCAACTTGATATGCATATATGTGTGTGTATATACACACACACATATGTGTGTATATATATATCTGGGTGTAGGAATCACTGTTTTAAAAAATACATAAATAGGGCCTATCCTTTTATTTCTATACAGCTATATTCTTAGCCTATGGACTATCCAATGAATTAAAATCTTCACTGGCAATTAATTTATTTTGTCCACCGTGTGCATGGCATTTAAGTAAACCTTGGGAAAAGAAGCCCCAGCAAGAACACCACAGGATCTTGATATGAACATACTACCTTGGGTGGTGGATAAGTTAGAACTCTCTTAGTGACATTTGGCAAGAACAATTCAGTAAAAAATGAAAGGTTGCTTTTTAGGGGAGAAAGATTCTGAGGTCAAAAGAGTAATGAATGATCAAAGAAGGACTGGAATTCAAGAGACCCTTAGGAAAACTGAGTGATTTGCCTTGAAGACGAACAGAGATCATTCTGTCATTGCTGAAACTCCTATTCTTTGGCCACCTCATGCGAAGAGTTGACTCATTGGAAAAGACTCTGATGCTGGGAAAGATTGGGGGCAGGAGAAGAAGGGGACGACAGAGGATGAGATGGCTGGATGGCATCACTGACTCGATGAATGTGAGTCTGAGTGAACTCTGGGAGATGGTGATGGACAGGGAGGCCTGGCATGCTGCAAATCATGGGGTTGCGACGAGTTGAATACAGCTGAGTGACTGAACTGAACTGAACTTAGGAAAATTAAGATTTGAAAGGTTGGAAGTTTACATCTCCTATCGGTACCACTCAGTTTTTCTGCATCAGTATTTTTCTCTCATCAAACCAGACTCTTTTCACTGTTCTGGCTTGTAGCACTACTAACAGCTTCCAAAATTACATATTAAAACTTTAGGGGCTACAGAGACATAAGATGAATCTCTTCGGTCAGTTCAGTTCAGTTCAGTGGCTCAGTCGCGTCTGACTCTTTGTGACCCCATGAATCGCAGCACACTAGGCCTCCCTGTCCATGACCATCTCCCAGAGTTCACTCAGACTCACATTCATCGAGTCAGTGATGCCATCCAGCCATCTCATTCTCTATGGTCCCCTTCTCTTCCTGCCCCCAGTCCCTCCCAGCATCAGAGTCTTTTCCAATGAGTCATCTCTTCACATGAGGTAGCCAAAGTACTGGAGTTTCAGCTCCAGCATCATTCCCTCCAAAGAAATCCCAGGACTGATCTCCTTCAGAATGGACTGGTTGGATCTCCTTGCAGTCCAAGGGACTCTCAACTTGGGTCAGCTAGCTGCAAACTCCTGGACTCATCAATGGTGGCAGGACAGTTCCTGTAGAAAGCCTAAAGATGGAATGTGAGAAGGGACAGTTCCTAGAAGAAGGTATTTGGAATGATATTCTCATAAGAATGGAATGGAGCTTGAAAATAAAGAATAGTTGTTCACTATAGAAATGGAAAATAAATACCAATATTTTATGCTGGTTTGACAAAATGCTACTGTAAATGTGATTTTTGTCTGCTCTATTAAGGTACAATTTACATAAAGTAAAATTCAACATTTAATTGTGTAGGTTGATGAATCTTAACAAATGGTTACATCTGTGCAGCAACTACCACAATAACGACGTAGAGTATTTCCAGCACCCCCAAAATTCTCTAGTACCCTTTCGCAGTCAATTTCCTCCTCTAAGTTGTTGAGTGCATTGGCCTCAGTTGTTTATACTACTATTTTATTATTCTGTTAATGTCTGAAATTTCTCGAGTGATACTCCCTTTGTCATTCCTGTTATTGGAAATTTGTATATTTTTTTTCGTGATCAGTCTGACTAGAGACTTATCAATCTCGATATTTTCAATGAATCAATGTCTAATTATAACTTTGAAAATAAATAAGTTAAAAATCTTAAACTTTAAAAATCTTAAAATTTTTTCAATACAAATTTTTGATTTAAACTTTTGTAATTAAATTGTAATATAAATATAGATGTTTCTGAATTAAAATGTTCATACCATGGTGACTGAAAAGATAGCATGATACATTTATAATTCATTATTTTTTCTCCTTTATATTTCTATAACAACACAAGAGTGTTATCTTCAAAGTTATTTTTCTACTTTTTAAATACACCATTTACTAATAATATATTTATGAAATACAAGAAACAAAGTTCCACAGCCTCATCCTATATATCTAGCAGGCTTAACTTTTTGAAATGTTCACACTTCTGTTGCCACAGTCATGCAGAGAAGTGAAACATTTCTTCCTCTGTCCAAAATGTTGCATGTCTCCCTCTTTAAATTTTGAGCTAATAAGGTTGATTGACACCCTTGAAAAATCTATGCCACAAATAATTCAATTTTCTTTTTAAACTTTTAACAAAGTCGTTGACTTATTTCTTTTTCTTTTTGGAAATCCTCACAGTGGTGTATATATGTATGTGCATGTGTGTGTGTGTGTGTGTGTGTGTGTGTGCATATGTGTGTGTGAGTGCATGTGCATATATGCATATGTACAATACAAAGTTGAAGAATTGAAGAAACAAGGATTTCTCCCACTAGACAGCCTCAGATATTCCAGAGAATTTGGAAGATTCTTATAAGAGCTCTTAAAAGTGGTAATAGCAAGATATTACTTAGCCCTTTAGGATTAAGGGAAGACAGATATTTAGAGATGATCACTTTTAGTAATAAGGTCCTTGGCTGACCAATGAGAGAGTAGGGAGGAATAAAAGGAATAAATGTGATTCTGATTGACATCAGAATCCGTAACTCCATTGTTGGAGATGGGAGTGGGAGTGGGAAGCTTTAAAAGAAGGCTCTTTTCCTCTTCCAATTAGGATTAGAATGTTCTGTCTTTAGAAATTAATCTTTTCCTTTGAAAGACATGTTTAGTTGTGTTGTGTTGTGTGTGTGTGTGTGTGTGTGTGTGTGTGTGTGTGTATCAATGTGAACTTTCACTGAGAGAGAACTACATAGGACTACATAGAAATCAGTCCTCCAGGACTGATCCTGGACTGTTTTAAGGGACTTGGTTGTCAAAGACCATCATAGATTGTCCTCTTGGAACAATAGGACTTTCTAATGGATTCACTGGAAAAAATGAACATTTTGAAAGAAAAGAATGGATCATGGAATGATATTACATCCTGTAGTTGTTAAGTGGAAGTTTCCTGAGAGACAAAACATATAGAGAAGCAAGACAGAGAACTGAAAACTTGACGCGTGTGTCATCTTGCTTATCTTTTTCTTGATATTATGGGAGAAGTCATGGTTAGCATTTGCTTAAAATAGTTTAATCATCCATGTCTGAATTTCTTTTAATCACCCAAACTCCAGTAAATTCTGATTCATTTACACAGGCGAGTGTAGTGAATTTGTGGAGAATTAATGAAAGGGCTCAGCTGGACGTACAGTACGCCTGCTGTCCAGCCAGGGCTGGGGTCCCTGCAGGTAGAGTGGCAGCTGTCATGGACGCTGTGTCTAGGAATGTCCAGGCAGCAAAAGAGTGAGCGGCGGCTCATGGCACAGCTGTCATCACAGATGAGTATGTGACTTAGAGGATCAATTTCAGGGGGGACAACTTGTTAAGGCTACTTCATCTTCTTTGGTCATTCTCTTTTCGGGCATGGATGGGTGAGGGTCTCCCTCTTGAGACAAACACACACACACTTGAATCAGTTTAATTGAACTATGTGCTATAGTATTTACCCCCTTTGGATTGTAAAATTTTCAAAGACAGAGCCTTTATCTTTATGTAATGTGCAATACAAATACTTAATATGGTTCTCTATATTGTGAGGTACCTTAATAAATACCTATTTACTGAGTACTGTTTTTATTGCATTTAAGGAGTTGCTTAGGTCATATCACTTTGGGATTTCCTCCTTTCTTCCTTTCTCCCCCCTTGCTTCCCTTTCTTCCATCTTTACCATTTTTTCTCTCTTTTCGCCTCTCTTATCTCTCTCTTTTCTTTCTAACCTTTCTGCTGAGAAAACTTTTATGTTGCTTTAGGAAATGTTTTATAGAATTAGCTTTGTATTTATTTTTTTGAATTCTATGTTCTAGTAAAGGGTAGCATTTTAAAAGTATTTTTCCAGAGGTTGCACTTATGTTATTTTCAAGTTCATCTCTTGATTCAAGTAAGTAGAATTCACTTTAAATAGACTATCATTTCATATCTGTCAAAGGCATTGAAAGATCTTAAAATTATAGCCCAGTGTACTCTCTTGTCTTATATTATACCAATGATAGTCCACAGAAAGTCAGAGGGTTTCCATGTGTAAATTTGATTTTAAATGAAGTTTTATTGAACTTGTCCCACTCAAAATTTCTTAACTTACAAAATACTGAGTGAGTCTGTTTCTCTTGGGAAAAATAAAAACCGTATTCTGAACTGAAAGAAATTCATTCTGTCATCCAGCATCTTATTTGTACCTTCTGAGTTATCCTGAACTATCTTATCTGTTACTTATATGATTTGCTACTTTTGTGAAATAAAAGTTTTTCAAGGTAAAATTTATAAATATATAGTATTTTCAATAGAGTCGGACACAACTGAGTGACTTCCCTTTCACTTTTCACTTTCATGCATTGGAGAAGGAAATGGCAACCCACTCTAGTGTTCTTGCCTGGAGAATCCCAGGGACGGGGGAGCCTGGTGGGCTGCCGTCTATGAGGTCGCACAGAGTCGGACACGACTGAAGTGACTTAGCAGCAGCAGTATTTTCAATATAATAATATATTTATCAATACTTTTCTTTAAAAAATATATTTATATAGTTGGTGAAGGCACAAAGAATAGAGGGAAAAATTCCTTCCTCAGTGCTGGTTTAGTAACAGTGCTGGGTAAGGAGAAGCCAATGGCATAAAATCAAGTTCAGGATTCTGCAAGTTACTAAAGTATTAATCTCTGTTAAAGGGAATTTTAGTCCTGAGGGTTTCTGCCAAGCACCTGCAAGGTGGAGAGCTATTTCTTGATTTTGGCCATGTGTGTATGGCTTCTGTATGTAGGTGGAGAAAAACTTGGTGGGAATGATTCCTCAGTTGGCAGCAAGCAAAGAATTACCTTTCTTGGAGAGAAATGAGATACGGTGCTCAATGGAAAGGGAATTGCTCTCCTGGAATATGTGTCTCAATCTGATAGTTAAAACTTCGGAAAAAAGTCCACTATTGAAATATACCCATGTAATCCTTCCATCCATTCATGTATCCATTTTGTTATTCATTCACTTATGTAGATGCTGGCCGATTGGATGAAGCTTTTTTCTGTTAATTCCCAAAATGAGCTGTCATCTGAGACAGGCTGTGTTCTCTGTTTCCCTTTTTGCAGCTGTCAAGGACTTGATTTCCTTTCATTTTAACATTTAAAATTATGAAATTATGAAATTTCAAATTATGAAAGAAATTAATGTTTAATACCAAAAAAGTAGACTAATTTGAAGAAGACTGAGAAACAGCTAGGAAAAAGAATTCATTGTAGCTCCACTACACAAATTAACATTGCTAACTTTCTTTAGTTTCTCTTTTGTAATATGCTGAAAAGTTGCAACCATATTAACTTCATCATCATAAGGGCACAAGTAGTAAGTTAGTAGTATATCAGCTTTCACTTTAGGCTCTGTATTCTTGGGATCCCATGTAAGGACACATAGCTGATTTAAGCAGAAAAATAAAATTCACTGAAGGTATCAGATAGCTCATGGAGTATCTGGGAGAGACAGAATCAGACTTGGAGGCTACAGAGTTGGAAATATCACCCATATCATACCATAGGGTTGCTTTCTTAGCAACCCCATGCTTGCTTCCAGGCACAGATCCCACAAAGTCCATTGCTGGACCTCTGTCACTGCTACTTCTGACAGCTAAATCCAGCTGCTCTCACCTTCTAGAGCAGATCTTATGAAATGCTTGTTTCTTCAACTGCATTTGAACTTAAGATTTGCAATACTACTTCTGAGTGTGACAGCCAAATCTTCTAGCCTTTACCCTGACTGTAAAGTTTCTTTACAGGAAACTGAAAAAATGAGCTCCTGGCGTGGATTGAGAATATGGCAAATTCTCCAAATATAAGAAGAGCTTTGAAAGGTACCAGTGACCCTTAAGCGTGGCAAATGCCCAATAAATTTTCCCCAGGGCTGTGCAACATTGCTATACCCTCTTTTCTTTTTTAAAAAACTTCTAAAACAAGATCAATAATAGCAACAGCCAAATGCTCCAACCTATTTAAACCCAACAAACTCTTAAATAAGTAAAATCTGATGCACCCTTTCTCTAAAAGCAAGACAACATAAAATCTCACTGGGTTTTGCATCCAGCTCCATGTCCAGTGGAACTGTCAAGCCTTTAGCTTGTAGTAGTTCTTCTGTAGTTTCATTATGACCCTGTCATGATATCCTATAGCATATAGATTAAATTATAAAGTAAAACCCAGCAATAAAATAAATAAAACACGTATACTAATAAAAATGGAAATGTTAGCAAATGTTAGCAAAATCCTCACATTGTTTATGTATTTTACTCAAAACATTCTTAGATATTCAAAATAAAACTAACCACCAAGAGTAACAATATCTATTTTGTTTTTTTTTCAATATCATTATTAAACTGTGAGAATAAGCCTTCTTCATGTCCAAAATCTAAAGATTGTTTTGGCGCCTTGTATCCTAGTGATGCATATGAATTTCTTTTGTCTTTGAATGTACTACGATATATACTGTAAAAGTTAGAAATGTTTATTTCCTTTAATTGGAGTCCTAGGGTGTGGCTATTTTCTATAGGAAAAGATGATTTCTATTTTATTGCTGTATCATGTGTAATTTAAAGGTAGTATGGCAACAATTAGGGATCCAAATATAAGTTACAATTAAAAATATTGTAGTGCTAATAATACCAAAAAATTCAGTTGAAGGTGACCATCAGAAGGAACTTTTTTTTCTCACTGTGGTTTTTTCTTTTTAATTAATTAATTTATTTGAGTTGGAGTCTAATTACTTCACAGTATTGTGGAGGTTTTGGCCATACATTGACATGAGTCAGCCATGGGTATACATGTGTCCCCCTGTCCTGAACCTTCCTCCCACTTCCCTCCCCACCCCATCCCTCGGGGTTGTTCCAGAGTACCGGC
>SJYC01080093.1:0-10380 GCA_006408675.1 Madoqua kirkii
TCCTGCCCCCAATCCCTCCCAGCATCAAGGTCTTTTCCAATGAGTCAACTCTTCGCATGAGGTGGCCTAAGTACTGGAGTTTCAGCCTCAGCATCAGTCCTTCCAATGAACACCCAGGACTGGTCTCCTTTAGGATGGACTGGTTGGATCTCCTTGAGTCCAAGGGACTCTGACCTTTAGGGAGCTGCCAGTTGAGATCTGCCTCCTCTTAGCTAGGACTGGATACCCAGAGGGTGAAAGTGACACCTGGAAACCTTGCCTTTTCTTATCAGAACCGAATAACATCTGTTTGGGGGAGATTTACAGGAACATCATGATCTGACCGTGACCTGACCTCAAGAACAAAGGCTCTGACACTTTGAAGCTTATAACTAACCATGCTCCTCCTTCACATTTTCTAGGAAAGGGTTTTGGTGAGAGCTGTCAGGAGTTTGGGGTTTTTAAGGCATGACCCACCCATCTCCTTGCATGACTCTCAGTAAACCTTTATCCATTCCAAACTCCAATGTTTTGGTATTGTTTGGCCTCACTGTGTGACGGGCACACGGACTTGCGTTTCGGTAACACTATGTGTCTGTCAACCCCTCAGTGGTCAAGCCTTGCAGATTTTCCCAGCATTCCCTGAGATGTGAGTCCCAACTGGGCTCCTTGTGAAATGTCCCACAGGCCGTGAAGCTGAAGCCCACCCAGGGCTCTGTCTCTCCCACTGGCAGAACCATGGCACAGGCTGGCTGTCTCCCCCGTACAGGGAGCGCTGTGCCAAGCAGTCTCAGGGAAGGTGGCTGTGGTTGGAGGGTAGCTGCTCCTATCACCCTTCCAATGTAGTCTTCCTAGAAGACCCCCATTCTAGAATTTTCACATCCTAGAGGACCCCATTCTAGAGTTTTCACAGTGGTGTCTTATCTGTGATTGGTTGCTAGCTGGTCTTTTTGTGGTGGGACTGAAGAACAACTGATGTTGCCATCTTCATCTCTGGGTGAAGTGTCTTGACACTTCAGTTTGTATTGGGCTGTTTTGTGCAGAAATGGGAATAATTTACTATTAAAGGGGCCACTGGTTCTAATACATAAAATTGTTGTAAACAGATATAGCTACTGTATACTTTTTGTGCCCAAATGTATGAATAACAATTAGGCATTGAAACCCTCCAGGGAAGAAGGGAGGAAAGCTCTGCTGATAAGGACTCCCAGGGAAAGTTTACAGAATTGACTAGGGAGCAGATGCTGTGAAGAAGTGGATTAGTATACATAAATATTTACAAGGAAGACAAAACATATTCAGACATTTTTCTCACAGTGAATCAAACATAGTTGAAATTAGCCAGCACTGGCATCTCCTTGACTTTCTTCTTGTTTTTTTATCTAGCCTCCCTCTTCCTTTGGTTGTTTCTTGGCAGATCAGCATAAATACTCAGGAAATATCTCTGGAGGCTTATTCCTATGAAAAGACAAGATTAAAGGAGATTCTTCAGGCTCTTAAATCAGTTGGGCTGCTTAATATGTTGCTAGTACAAAAAATTTATTCAGCCTTCAACAGATTTTTCATGGCTTCCTCATTTTTCCTTCTTTTGACATAACTTCTGTTTCATGGTGAATGAAATCTTGTTTTCAGCAATTTCAAAGTAACTTCACCTTACCCACATGATTTTAGGGATCAGAGAAGAGGCCAGATTAAATATTAACCTTCAGCTGTGTTGTTCATGCTGACACTCAGGCAAATCTTGAGTTTTCTGGGCTGATGTTTGACAGGGGATCCTATTTCTTCCAGCTATAGGCTAGAAATTATAGAATTTATGCAGAGTTGAGGTCTACTTTGTGTGAAATTAAATGATCAAATGAACACTGGAAACTTTGCAAGGCATTCTTTTTTTTTTTTTTTTTTTATTAACCAAGTAAAGAAATCCCCCCTGTTAAAAGCTTCGAAGCTTTTTGTTATGTTTTTGCTTTTCTTTCTATCTTTCTCTCACTCTTTTATTACTTTTTCTTTTTTAGTAGTGATAGGGTAAGGGGAGCAGGCATTCCTAACTGTAAATCTGCATCCCTGATGGGGTGGTTAGGTTCTCTAAGATTTTCTGACATCTTTGTGGATTGTCTCATAGCTATAGGACATTATTTTCCCTCTATGATATATGGGTTGTGAAGTCACTGGGTTGACTATATTAAGTACCTGGGGGTTATTATGGGTTGTAAAAGAGCATGGTATGACCACTGCGTACAACATAGCAGTACTGATTCAGATTCCATTGACAGGTAGAATTGTGTATTATGTTTGAACAATATAAGTAGAGTTAGGATCATGGCTAGAAGTTAAATTATTTTTTTTAATTCTCCCATTGTAATTTACATATACTTTCCTTTAAAAATATTTTATTCTTCTTATAGACCTGAAATTGCTTTCTTCTCAAAGCTTAAGTTTTGTAACGTGTTACTGTCATCCCAACTTAGTAGTAGTGTTTTCTTTAATTACTGTCAGAGCTGGGAATCAGAGCTTTGACATAATTTCTTGTTTCAGCATATCACTTGGCTCTCTAGATAGGTTTTATCTACTTAATTTTTGCTTTTAAGTAATATAAAAATCTTTTTCTTTAGAAAAGAAGCATGCTTAACTTTTTCATAAGAGAAGACTGAGATGATAAAAAATTAAGTTTAATAAACTGGTGGACTGACAATTGAAAACCTCTATTAGAACCATATAACACTGTGGTTTTTTTTTTTTTGCTGCTTTTTTTTTAAACTTTGAAAGACAGGCATTATTGTGTTTCTACTTTCTTAGGGCTTGGGCATTGTCACAATATTCTCCAGGCTTTCAAAAGTTTGATAATGACTTGATCCAATTGTTTAATTGCCTTAAAACCCAAGTTAGAATTGAACAAAAGCAATTTGATAATCTTTATCTAGATATATTCCACTTTTATAACAGCAATCTTGATTTAGGTTTTGACTGCTTTTATGTTCAGCAAATTAAATGACCTCTCGGTGAAAATCAAAGTTAATAAAATGCTTAGCATTTAAAAATGATTTTTACCCTACAGCCTATATAATGCTTCTTTTCCTAAAGGGGCAATATTTTTCTTAAGTGTTTTTATGCCTAATATTGAAAGATTCACCAATCCTCATAGAAGCTTCCTGCTGAAACCTCCTGTAATATGCTATGAAAGGGTCTACAATTGAGCCTCTAATTCCTTATTTGTACTCCTGTCTCCTCTCTTGCCTTCCTTTTCACCTTTTCTTTTTCTCCTTGACCCTGAATTCTTTTCTTATCCACCGAAACTACTAGAATCCCTGCTGCTAAGTCTCAGCGAGAGACTCTGTTTCCTGCAGAGGGCAGGAAATGTTGCAGCTCCTCCTTGATTGATAAGAGGTGCAGAGCCCTGCTGAGCAGCTGCAGTAAGCAAATCCCTGCTTCAGTGGAAGTGGGTGTTTTTAAGCTATTGATCTCCACCTGCGAGTTTGCCTTACACAGAGTCAGAAAGGATGACGTGGCTTATTGATGTGGTCCCTGGTCAAGCAGTAGTCATATACACTGCAGAGTGATCATGCAAATTTGGCAAGGGACCGCTAAATATGAAATGATGGCACTCAGTCATGATTCATGTTGATAATAAATATAGCAACATTGTCATAGTGGCCTTTATATTCAGTTGTTTTTGTTATGATTATTGTCGTTCAAGAACTTCATTTTCCAATTAATGGAAGTACTTTAGGTACATTATCTATAATAATCACTTTTAATGATAACAACGAATATGGAAATTAGGCCAGAGCATAAAATTAAGGATATTTGAATAATTATAGTGCAATCAAGTCAA
This sequence comes from Madoqua kirkii, assembly GCA_006408675.1. NCBI lineage: Eukaryota > Metazoa > Chordata > Mammalia > Artiodactyla > Bovidae > Madoqua > Madoqua kirkii. Next base: position 3,809 of record SJYC01080093.1, read on the forward strand.
AATTACTGACGTCTTCATTTGACACTGGATTTTGTGGAAAACAGCACAAGAGCACATGTGCTTTGGAAGCTGAAAGTACATCAGATTTTGACAGCACAACTGCATAAATTACCAAGTAGTTTGGGTGATTTTTTTCCTTCCATAAATCTCCAAGTAAAAATAACAGTTGCAAGGATGATTTTTGAACTAAATTAGAATGAATAAACCAATATGCAAGTAACTTCTTAAATATGCTTTCTCTCTGAAAGCAAAGTTGTATAATCTATGTTAACATAGTGCCTAGGTAATGGTAAAATATTGTTTTTAATGTTTAAAGAGGGTGTGTTATCTGACCAATAAAACTGACTAGAGTGAATTGTGTTGAATTAAGTCAGTAACCAAGCATACAAAATACATTTGGTTGGAGGGATTAGTAGATATAAAAATGTAGTTTTATATATTGGAAATACTTTTTTATCTCATGTTAGTGTAAGCATGTAATAACTCAGTGGATTTAGAAGCATGTGTCTCAGCCAATAATATCTATGATGATACATACAAAATTAGGAGGCGTAGGCTGTGAATATTCTATTTTCTTGAGAACATAAAGTGAGTCAAGGACAAAATGGGATAAAATGGGAGTAAGGCAAATGGAATAAAAGTCTAGGCTCAACCCACTCCTAGTTTCTTCAGTAAGAGCAGCCCGTCTTTTCTGTTACCATATTAAAAAATGATTGGGGATAACTGGCTGTTCAAATAATGTCCTCCCTCCAAAAAATGTGCACACTTTAATCCCCAGATCCTATTTAATATATTACTTTACACATCATAAAGGACTTGTAGATGTCCTTAAGGTTCTGAGCTTTAAAATAAGGAGATTATACTGGATTACCCAGGTAAACGCTATGTAATCACATGAACCCTTTAAAGCAAAAGAGAAGGCAGAAGAGTCAGTCAGAGGAATGTGGCAGAAGAGGAAAACAGAAGATACTGCAGGAGGTGATGTCAGATTCCCAGGGTGAAAAGGGTTTGATACCTGTCCCTGGCTCTGACGGGCAGGGGTCCTTGTGCAGAGAAGAAAGAGGCTTTAAGAGTTAAGTGTGGCCTTTAGCCAGGAGCCAGGAGCCAGGAAGGGAATAGGGACTTCAGTTCTGCAATGGCCAGGACCTGGATTTTGCCAACAACCTGAATGAACTTGGAAGAGGGTTCTTCTGAGAGCCTCCAATAGAAGTTTAACTTGCCAATATTTTGCAATATTCCTGTGAAACCTGGAACAGAGAAGCCATTTGAGGCAAACTTCTTACTTACAAACTGTTGTTTTAAGCTGCTGAAGTTGTGGTTGTTAGGGCAATGAAATTAATACAGTAACATTGAGTAAAATGTACAACATACATTTAAAATGTACATCTTGATGAATTTTTCTCCTTCTATATTCCCAAGTAACCATCAAATCACTATATAGGATACTTGCAGGAGGAGATCAAGATGGCGGAATAGGACACAGAGCTCATCTCCTCTCACAAATACATCAAAAAAATATATATGTGTGCAACAGTTTTCATAGAAGACATACTGAGTGCTGGCGAAAGATCTCATACAACCAAAAAGGCAAGAAAGACCACTAGGTAACCAGGTAGGATCAAAGAGGAAAAAAAAAGAAAAAGGGAATTGAGACAGGACCTGTGCCCCTGGGTGGAAACTGTGAAAGAAGAAAAGTTCTTTCACCCTGGGAGCCCCCTTCACTGGCTGGGAGATCCGCTGGATAGATAGGGAGCTTTGAAGGCTCAGGGGAGAGTGCAGCCCCCCACTTGTGGGAGGCAGAACCATGTAGCACAGAGGGTCCTTGCTGCCTTGCTGCATTCCCCAGCACAGGAGACACGTGTGCTCATATGTAGAGGGGCAGGGGCTGAAACTCAGGCTTCAACCAACAAACCCAAGGAGGGGACTAGGGCTGGCTGCACGGAGACAGCCCAAGGGGGCTGGAGTGGTGACCAGTCTGCAGCTGCAGGATGTGCTCCAGACAGAGTCCAGGTCCCCACTGTTAACTCAAAATAGCTTAAAAAGACTGAAATGTAAGACACAATATCATAAAAACCTTAGAAAATAACACAGGCAAAACATTCTCTGACATAGAGCATGCCAGTGTTTTGGGTCAGTCTCCCAAGACAGTAGAAATAAAAGCAAAAATAAATAAATGACCACCTAATCAATGTACAAGCTTTTGTACAGCAAGTTAGTTAAGTCGCTCAGTCATGTCCGACTCTTTGCGACCTCGTGGACTGTAGCCCATCAGGCTCTTCCATCCATGGGATTCTCCAGGCAAGAATACTGGAGTTGGTTGCCATATAGCAAAGGAAACCATAAATAAAACTAAAAGACAACTTATGGACTGAGAGAAAATATTTGATGTGACAAACAAGTGCTTAATTTTTTAAATACATGAAACTCAATAACAAAAAAATCAAGCAACCCAATCAAAAAAGGGGCAGCAGACCACTCTTTGTGCTGCTGCTGCTGCTGCTGCTGCTTCTGCTGCTGAAGGCTTGGAATAGGGAGAGGTCGGCATTATAATCAATGATGTTTTTCAATAAAAATATATAAAACTTTTACCAGAACAGTTGCACATTCCTCTTAACCACTCTTCAAAATTATTGGTGTATTTTAAATGACTGTAATTAGTGTATTTAAAATCGCTACACAATAAACATACTATTGGTTTTTGAGTCAACATTTTTCTTGCAATACCAAGTTTTAGGTGTTTCCATTTTTAAGAAGATATTTCCAAAACTAAGGTTATTTGTATTACAAGATTTCTGTCTTTTTTGTGCCCTCTGACAAGTGCTTAATTTTTTAAATACATGAAACTCAATAACAAAAAAATCAAGCAACCCAATCAAAAAAGGGGCAGCAGACCACTCTTTGTGCTGCTGCTGCTGCTGCTGCTGCTTCTGCTGCTGAAGGCTTGGAATAGGGAGAGGTCGGCATTATAATCAATGATGTTTTTCAATAAAAATATATAAAACTTTTACCAGAACAGTTGCACATTCCTCTTAACCACTCTTCAAAATTATTGGTGTATTTTAAATGACTGTAATTAGTGTATTTAAAATCGCTACACAATAAACATACTATTGGTTTTTGAGTCAACATTTTTCTTGCAATACCAAGTTTTAGGTGTTTCCATTTTTAAGAAGATATTTCCAAAACTAAGGTTATTTGTATTACAAGATTTCTGTCTTTTTTGTGCCCTCTGTGATGAGGCAACTATTTTCTTTCTTAAGACTACTTTGTATTCTGTGTTCACAGAATAGAACATCCTCTTTGATGACTAAGAGGAACCCAGAGCTATGAGGACAGCATTTTTATCAGCTATAGGTACATATCTGAATCTTCATCTTGATGATGCTGATAGTTCACATTATTGCCCAATTCCTTTTTGTTCATTATTACTTGCTTTTGGCTTATTACAGAAAACATTTCCAGACATTTTAATATTGAAGACTTTTTGTTTCCTCCCATGCCCATTTCTTCTATGATAGATGAATATAGAGTCTAATTCTTTTCTGTTGTTCTTTATTGACCAGAGAAAAGTAAACAGCTAGATTGTGCTCAGAGCCTGTCTCATGCCTCATTAGGTGCAAGGGGTAAGCAGATGGCGGCAGCGTTACATGGCTCTGCAGAAACATGGCTCTGATTTATGTTCATGAGCAAGTGATGGTCTTTAAGACATGGGCACCAAAGTCATGAGTGGTGCCATATTCATCATAAAAATAAAAGATATTTTCTTATTTGTCATGAAATAACCCATGCATGTAATTCATTTAAAGGGGGAAGATAAATAGTTGGTTAGAACAAATTGATTTTTAAAAATCATATGATACAGTTGTCTTTCCCAAATCAGTGATTTGGTTGCCTTGGCAAAAATTAAACAAAAATGTTAACATCTATAGTTCAGAACAGTATGAAAGTTCAAATTTCCCTAGCTTAAAGTATGATCATTTTATCCTATTTTAATAAAAAAGCTTCTACCCTTGGAATACTGCATGGTTCCCTTTTCCTTAGAGCAAAATTCTTATGTTTAGAAATGTGTATCTTTAAATGATTTCACTGATGATAAGTGAGCACCATCAAACATCCTCTGATAGCAGAAGGGCTGGATGGATGAAGGTAGCCTTTGTAGATCTGAGATTAAGTAGAGGATACTTTTTGGATTTATTAGACAGTAATAATAGCCTTACATTTTACAATATTTTACCATTTACAGATGGCTTTTTCTTAATAAGCATAGTGGGTAGTCTTCAGTCTTTTTAGGGCAAGAAGACCACATCAGAAGTTAATTTATATGGCTAGTAAGTGGGATAAAATCCAGTTAAAAGTTCAGTTTCCTGTGCTAGGGTCCTAAAGTCAAGATCTTAATTCTAATCTTGATTTTAGTTATTTATAATTGCTTTCCAAAAGTCTGTGAGAAATGTCCCTCGATGACTTAGCATCCTTGGAGTATCAAACCTAGAACTTGACTTCAAGGGCCCTAGGTTCTAATTTAGATTCTTTTGTCATAATTCAGGAAATATGCCACCTTCAATGGGTTTCATATCCAACAATCAGCAAAAAAGATTTCTCAGGGGACTGCAAAAGGTAAAGTATCATAATAGATGCCATGGCACCAACAAGTAGGAAAAGTTGTGTCTCTCTAAGGAACTTGCAATCAGCATTTGGAGACAAGGTTTATTGTAAAGGTTCTATTCACATTGGCATTAGAGTACCATAAGACAGTTGGTTCACTACATCTTTAAAGCTGAAATCTCTTATAGGCCTTTCCTCATTTTTTCTTTTTTTTTTGGTGAGAACTCAGTTTGGAAAATTAAAGTGACTTGTAATGAGGACTCTAAGGTAGATTGATAACAGAGGTGTGCTTAGGCTGGGGTGCTTTGGTGCTTAGTTGAGTGTTTTTCTATTTTACCCTCCTGAGCTGCTATAGAAGTTGGGCAGACTGTTAATGCAGTATACTCCAAGAAGGAAAAGTCACCCATTCTAAGAAAAGCCCATGCAGGATTAGATATCTGAGCTGTTCATTGAAAGATGTGCAATATTTAGATAAGTGGAGTGGGAAAGGCTTTCCAAGGGACCAATAGGATGGATTAGCAGATCAGGGATTAGCCAATAGAAATGAAGTAGATGCTTTCTTCTGTTGAAAATAATTGGGAAGGAAAGCTTGGAAATCTAAATAAAGAGTGAAATCATGGTAACATATGGAGAGATTTATTTCATAGTGAAGAGCAGAAATGATTATAGTATATGGGAAACTGAAATAACAGAGGCCAAGCTGGAGATTATTGCTTAGCTATGAGTGATGATGAGGGCTTCTCTGATGGCTCAGGGGGTAAAGAATCTCACTGCAGTGCGGGAGACCTGGCTCCGACCCTTGGTAGGGAAAATCCCTTGGAGAAGGGAATGCTACCCATTCCAGTATTTAGCCTGGAGAATCCCATGGGCAAAGGAGCCTGGTGGGCTACAGTCCATGGGGTCACCGAGTCAGACATGACTGAGTGGCTGACACCATGAATGGTGACAGCCCAGTGGACAGGGTCACTGTGGAAATGAACAGAATGGTACAGGTGTGAGAACTCTTCAAGGCAAGACTGAGAAGAATTGATGACAACTGGACTGGGGCGTGACAGAGAAAATACAGGCAAAGGAGTTTAGAAGCTTGGATTTTAATGGTGAAAACAAATGAAAAATGAAATACGTGAGCATAAAGGGGGAAATTAGAAGAAGCCAGTTTTGAGGGGAAAGTGATAATTTTATTGGTCTTTAGGTTGAGAGTGTAATGACTAAGTAGAAAACTTTAGACGATAGAAAGACACCTTTATTCAGGAAAGAGATCAGAGACTTGGAAATTATCTACTTTAAAAGTGGTAATTGAGATATAGCAGTGAAATTAAACTCTGAGGACTGGAGTGTAGGAGAAGGGCTTTGGGAAACACCTAACTCTGGGGGAGGGAGCAGGGGAGAGAGGTCAGTACAGGTAGTCAAGACCCAAAGGATCTGGATTGGCCTGGAAGCAGGAAAATCAAAGTGTGAGACAAGAATTCAGTTTCAAAAAGAAGGAGGTGGCTAACTTTAACAAGAGAGTAAAAATGTATTTATAAAATTTTCTGTAAAAGAATATGAAGGAGAAATATAATAATCCTTATAGACTGAGCCCAAGAAGTCTATCAAAGTTGGTAGGAATATGTAAGTAGGAGACATTTCTAGAGCTTGGTCAGGCAGCTCACCATGTTTCCTAAAAATAAACAAATCCAAGAAAGTAAACAAAACTTAAATAGATGTGTAAAAAACATTTTCACTGTTGAAAGAATCAATATCTCTTTGTTTCATTTTCATTTTCTTATGTGGTTAAATGTTCACTAAAGTTTTTTAAAAGCAGAATTCCAAAAAGAAGGTAAAGGAATTAGTGCTCTTTAATTTCTCTGGGGAATATTACCTCAAAGAAAGAACAAATATATTTTGGCAGGTAGACAAAAGGAATTTATTTTCAGAGAAGAATGATTTCGTAATTCTAATTTAGAATATTTGAAGCACAATATCTTCAT
>SJYC01080094.1:0-14625 GCA_006408675.1 Madoqua kirkii
CAGTTATTAGCACAACACTCTCAGGTAGAAAATTAGCTACCTATGGAGAGGGACCATTTATTTATTCAGCAAATAATTATTTTTAGCCACTAATCACCATATGAGAATGCTGACATATATATACACATATATATGTAAATATATCTCTATCTATCTATATAGTGTTAGATCATATATAGTGAAGACAGGAGTTCCTGAGACAAGGAACAAATAATAATAAATAATAACATACAATAATAATAAGTAGGCCAAATGATTACATTTTGCAGCAAGTGCTTAAACAGAGAAATATGTAGCTGAAAGTAGCTGAAAGAGTGTGACTGACTTCCTGGAGGAGAATAAGAACTTTACAGAATGGGTAGCTTGAAGCTATACCTAAATGAATGAGTAATTATTTACTAAATTCATATTCAACACATTTCCAAAAGCAGATTGCAAAATACAATGCAGCAAAACAAGCAATAGAAAGATAATTCTGTGTGATTAGAAAATAAAGTTCAAATAATAAAAGGGAACCGGAGGACGGAAACTCTGAATGCAAAACGATTTGCCATAAAGTCCTACATAGTTGCCCATTCTGTGTGTGTGTGTGTGTGTGTGTGTGTGTGTGTGTGTGTGTGTGTCTAACTCTTTGTGACTCCATGGACTGTAGCCTTCTAGGCTCCTCTGTCCATGGAATTTTCCAGGCAAGAATACTCAGTGTGTTGCCATTTCCTCCTGCAGGGGATCTTCCCAGCTCAGGGATTGAACCACGTGTTTCCTGCATTGGCAGGCAGATTCTTTACCATCTGCGCCACCAGAGAAGCTGCCTACATGATTAAGTATTACACATTTCTAATGTATACTTATGTGTAACCTGGGAATCGTGGAATGGTAAGACAACCTGTTTTCAATAACAAATCCAGTGGTTGTATGCAGAATGGATGGCGAGTTGGGGCAGAGTGCAAGACTAGGTGTAGAGAAGCCGAGGAAACCAACTGGGAGGCGCTTGGGATAGGTGTGTATGGCTAGTGGCAAAGGTACTGTCCAGTTAGGGGATAGATTTTGGTTCCAGTTGATCAGTACTGTTTTCACTTGTGCTTTGTTTTCCCCTCAATGGTCATACTTTTGTGTTGTTGTTCAATAGGTCTGATATTTTAATATCTTGTACATTATATTTTGGGCTATAACCTCAAGGATTATACTCAAAACAGAGCATGGTATATTGTGTTCATCCAGTGACACTGCTTGGGAGAGGTAAAATTTCTCGAGGTTTTGTCAACTCTGAATTTGTACCAGAAGATCTTGAATCTGCGTTTGATCCCCTGAAAAGAGATGAATAATTTGACTTAGCTTCTGAAATTATGAGAGGTGTGCACACCTTCATATTCTAATTGCTAAGAAGTTATGACTTGGTGGCATGGACATTTTCAGTTATAATTTCACTGTTAATAACTTGTTCTGACCTAAGGAGACACCTCTCAAGAGAAAGGAAAATATAGATGCTGACTGTCAGGAGTGTACAACAAGCAGCGTAACGTGATTTCAGATCAGGAGATCCACCACAAAAATTGGTTAATGCATCTCAAGGTGGGACAGGCCTAAAAGGAGTCGGGTTAAAAGTCCCACATAGTTCCTTTAAAAGGTGATTTTTCTAGTCATCCACCCTTCTCCTCAGCATTCTGCCTCTGTTCCTCATTGATACTTTCCTTTATAAATATCTGTGCCTATACTGAATATAAATTGTGAAAAAGTTATATGAGTTTAAAGTATTAATGATTTGTTAGGCCATTATTTTGAAACAGCCAAAAAAAAAAGATCATTATGAAAGAGAAATAGAATCACACAGAAATTTTATGACAAAAGTGCCTCTGTTTAATGATTTGTAAAAGAAGTAGGAAGCATTTTCAGTGAAAACTGCTAATTATTTTGGTTTTCCATAATGAAAACCTGTGATGATGTTTAAATGTTCTGTTCATTAGTTTACTCTGTTACACTGGTACATTTGTTTGCTTTGTCTATTTTCTCACTTTTCTGCATCAAATAAGAGCAGTATCATGATAAGTTTAAAGTTTTGGGAAAGTGATGGCAATAATGTCTTGACTATGAGAACTGATGACTTAAACTTGTGTTACTTCAGAATGAGAAGGAAGTCATCCTTTTGATCTGGTATTTCATTTATCATCAGGTATCTTGGAAGATGTTTCTTTATTCTGCTTTGTCAGAAACATCCACAAATCAAATAACTATTGATATACTCTTGGTGACTTATGTCTAGAAATAAATTTTAAAGGTTACTGAAGAAATTAACCTTGGTAACAATTGTTTTTGCCATGCTAATGACTCTTAAGGAATGATTTAATTGTACATGTCTTTGGAAGGCTTCTCAATGACATTGCTGGTCAAACAGGAAAAGGGACAAGGTTCTAAGGTCAAACATCAGAAACAGCATGTTCCTGTCATGCTCAGAGTTCAAGAATTTTTGGAGCCTAGTTTTTTCTTAAATTTGATTAGAATAGGGATTGTGAATTTATGGACCTTCTTCCACACCTCCTCCCCCTTTGCCTGTTGTCTGCTTTGCCTTTGCTTATGCTGAATTACTGCTTCCTGATTTCTCCTCATATGCCTTTCAGTATGTGGCAGAAGTGTGCAAGAGCATTTATAGCTAGGCTCGTAAACTTCCTGCCAGTGTCATGCTACAGATTTAGGTGTGCTGATAGATCTGTTACCTAGAGTGCAAAGCTCTGTACCTGTCCAACTAGTTCTGTCTGCCCTCATTGGCATCTTCTCAGCCCTCACCCTAATGCAAATCTGGTCTGTGTGTGCCCTCAATGCAGTGTCACAGTGGACAGACCCTCATCTGCCTTGGAAAGTGTACCAGCCAGGTAATCCTGTAGTCTTAGGCTTCTGACCTTGTTTCTTAGTTTAGAAAGTCACAATGTTCATTGCAGCATTGTTTATAATTGCCAGGACATGGAAACAACCTAGATGTCCATCAGCAGATGAATGGATAAGAAAGCTGTGGTACATATACACAATGGAGTATTACTCAGCCCTTAAAAAGAATAAATTTGACTCAGTTCTAATGAGATGGATGAAACTGGAGCCGATTATATAGAGTGAAGTAAGCCAGAAAGAAAAACACCAATACAGTACACTGACACATATATATGGAATTTAGAAAGATAGTAACGATGACCCTGTACGTGAGACAACAAAAGAGACACAGAGTTATAGAACAGACTTTTGGCCTCTGAGGGAGAGGGACAGGGTGGGATTATTTGGGAGAATGGCACTGAAACATGTATACTATTATATAAGAAACGAGGCACTAGTCTATGTTCAATATAGGATACAGGATGCTTGGGGCTGTTGCACAGGATGATCCGGGGAGATGGTGTGGGGTGGGAGGTGGGAGGGGGCTTCGGCATTGGGAGATTGTGTACACCTGTGGCTGATTCATGTCAATGTATGGCAAAACCAATATAGTATTGTAAAGTAGAATAAAGTATTAAAAAAAATAAAATTTGTGGACAGAGAAAAGTCCTGCTTCTCATCAGGTCCTTAGAGAAATGGCAATATTAGCGATCATGGAAAAATAAAATTAGATGGTAAATTCCTCTGAAATTGGCTAGATAAAAATAGAGATGGAATACTGAATACCTATTTTGTTCTGTGCTTTTTCATGGAAGTCTTGTTGAAGTTCCTTTATGTTTGTTGTCTGTCTCTGCACTTTGCCACCCTCTTTGCTGGATGGCTCGCCTCTCATATTTACTAGGCTACTTGCTATTTTACACATTTGGCATCATCCCACTTTAGGCTGTCTCTGGGAGGGCAGGAATCCCTTAGAAGACATGGAGTAGCCATCATGGTCAACAAAAGAGTCCAAAATGCAGTAGTTGCATGCAATCTCAAAAATGATGGAATGATCCCTGTTCGTTTCCAAGGCAAGCCATTCAATATCACAGTAATCCAAGTCTATGCCCCAACCAGTAATGCTGAAGAAGCAGAAGTTGAACGGTTCTATGAAGACCTACAAGATCTTTTAGAACTAACACCCCGCAAAAAATGTCCTTTTCATTATAGGGAACTGGAATGCAAAAGTAGGAAATCAAGAAACACCTGGAGTAACAGGCAAATTTGGCCTTGGAATGCAGAATGAACAGGGCAAAGGCTAATAGAATTTTGCTGAGAGAACACACTGGTCATACCAAATACCCTCTTCCAACAACACAAGAGAAGAATCTACACATGGACATCAACAGATGGTCAACACCAAAATCAGATTGATTATATTCTTTGCAGCCAAAGATGGAGAAGCTCTATACAGTCAGCAAAAACAAGACTGGGAGCTGACTGTGGTTCAGATCATGAGCTCCTTATTGCCAAATTCAGACTTAAATTGAAGAAAGTAGGGAAAACCACTAGACCATTCAGGTATGACCTAAATCAGATCCCTTATGATTGTACAGTGGAAGTGAGAAATAGACTTAAGGGCCTAGATCTGATAGATAGAGTGCCTGATGAACTATGGACTGAGCTTCATGACACTGTATGGGAGACAGGGATCAACACTATCCCCATGGAAAAGAAATGCAAAAAAGCAAAATGGCTGTCTAGGGAGTCCTTACAAGTAGCTGTGAAAAGAAGAGAGGTGAAAAGCAAAGGAGAAAAGGAAAGATGTAAGCATCTGAATGCAGAGTTCCAAAGAATAACAAGAAGAGATAAGAAAGGCTTCCTCAGTGATCAATGCAAAGAAATAGAGGAAAACAACAGAATGGGAAAGATCAGAGATCTCTTCAAGAAAATTAGAGCTACCAAGGGAACATTTCATGCAAAGATGGGCTCAATAAAGGACAGAAATGGTATGGACCTAACAGAAGATGAAGATATTAAGAAGAGGTGGCAAGAATACACGGAAAAACTGTACAAACAAGATCTTCATGAGCCATATAGTCACGAGGTGTGATCACTCACCTAGAGCCAGACATCCTGGAATGTGAAGTCAAGTGGGCCTTAGAAAGCATCACTACAAACAAAACTAGTGGAGGTGATGGAATTCCAGTGGAGCTATTTCAAATCCTGAAAGATGATGCAGTGAAAGTGCTGCACTCAGTATGCCAGCAAATTTGGAAAACTCAGCAGTGACCACAGGACTAGAAAAGGTCAGTTTTCATTCCATTCCCAAAAAAGGCAATGCCAAAGAATGCTCAAACTACTGCACAATTACACTCATCTCACACGCTAGGAAAGTAATGCTCAAAATTCTCCAAGCCAGGCTTCAGCAATACATGAACTGTGAACTTCCTGTTTTTCAAGGTGGTTTTAGAAGAAGCAGAGGAACCAGAGATCAAATTGCCAACATCTGCTGGATCATAGAAAAAGCAAGGGAATTCCAGAAAAACATCTATTTCTGCTTTATTGACTATGTCAAAGCCTTTAACTGTGTGGATCACAATAAACTGTGGAAAAATCTGAAAGAGATAGAAAAACCAGACTATCTGACCTGCCTCTTGAGAAACCTATATGCAGGTCAGGAAGCAACAGTTAGAACTGGACATGGAACAACAGACTGGTTCCAAATAGGAAAAGAGTATGTCAAGACTGTATATTGGCATCCTGCTTATTTAACTTATATGCAGAGTACATCATGAGAAACACTGGGCTGGAAGAAGCATAAGCTGGAATTAAAATTGCCAGGAGAAATATCAATAACCTCAGATATGCACATGACACCACCCTTATGGCAGAAAGTGAAGAGGAACTCAAAAGCCTCTTGATGAAAGTGAAAGAGGAGAGTGAAAAAGTTGGCTTAAAGCTCAACATTCAGAAAATGAAGATCATGGCATCTGGTCCCATCACTTCATGGCAAATAGATGAGTAAACAGTGGAAACAGTGTCAAGCTCTATTTTTTGGGGCTCCCAAATCACTGCAGATAGTGACTGCAGCCATGAAATTAAAAGACGCTTACTCCTTGGAAGGGAAGTTATGACCAACCTAGATAGTATATTCAAAAGCAGAGACATTACTTTGCCACAAAGGTTCGTCTGGTCAAGGCTATGGTTTTTCCTGTGGTCATGTATGGATGTGAAAGTTGGACTGTGAAGAAAGCTGAGCGCCGAAGAATTACTGCTTTTGAACTGTGGTGTTGGAGAAGACTCTTGAGAGTCCCTTAGACTGCAAGGAGATCCAACCAGTCCATTGTAAAGAAGATCATTCCTGGGATTTCTTTGGAAGGAGTGATGATGAAGCTTAAACTCCAGTACTTTGGCCACCTCATGCCTAGAGTTGACTCATTGGAAAAGACTCTGATGCTGAGAGGGATTGGAGGCAGGAGGAGAAGGGGACGACAGGGGATGAGATGGCTGGATGGCATCACCTGCTGGATGGACGTGAGTTTGAGTGAAGTCCGGGAGATGATGATGGAGAGAGAGGCGTGGTGTGCTGCAATTATGGGGTCACAAAGAGTTGGACAAGACTGAGTGACTGAACTGACTAACTGACTGGGAAGGCCTGAGATTTTGGTAGGTACAATGGCAATGCAAGTGGCAACGAAGGAAAAGGAATGGCTGTAAGTGTTGATTGAGAAACTGCACAGAGAAAACTTTAAGGAGGAATTATATTTCTTGGATGATGCCATTTCTCCCTCTGCCTAGGAGTCATCTGCTTTCTCTCTTCTTATTAAATATTCACACAGTCACTATGATGGGTAATGTGATATTTTCCTTTTGAAACATATGAAATTGTATTGTAACAGAAGAAGAAATCTTCCTTCTAGAGATTTCAGAACACCAGTGGTACTTACAAGATATTTTATAAAAAAGACATCTCTGTCTAGTTCTCCCTGACTTACTAGTGAATGGTCCATACCATCTCTCAGATGCCTTTCTCTGGTGGCCTCGTTCTCAGGCACACACTCTATGTAGTGAGAGTTTCTCACTCTATGTAGTGAGAAACACAGTACCTGAAGCCCTGGTTACGTGAGCCTTAAGTTAATGATCTTAGAGAAAACATTAATGCCTTCACAGAAAGGCTTCTTAAAAGTTCTGGAAGCACTTTTGATCGTCCTGCCTTGGGACATGTACTCCTTTCTGGGACTGGGTCAGCCTCCCCTTTATCAAAGAGGATGAATTAAAGAGGATTACTGCAGGGAAAGTGACTCCCCCAAGGAAAAAAGCAAACGGGGCAGGCACACAAAGGTCTGTTTCAATAAATATGATAAAAATGTAGCTAGCTGAGGTAAGTTATTAGGAAATTAATTAGGTAGTAAGAACTTAAATCTGACTTAGTAGCTGATGCAAGGGTGATTTTGTCCTGGTTTGTTTTCTGTCCCACTGTAATGAAGACTCTTATGGGTTCACAGTTTTATAGGCTTCCAAGTGGGAACATTTCTTTTATCTAATATGGAGTATATAAATAGTATTTTCCCTTTATATTACTGAGTAGACATTTTTTCCTCTAAGGCAGTGATCTTCATTATAGAAAAGTAATAGATTAGCAATTTCAAATTTAGATAACACAGAATTATTAATTTTGTTTAATTCCTGAAGGCTGGAAAAGCAGATTGATATAAAATGAGAAAATATGTCTTCACAATTTTTAATAGTGAATGAGAATAGCCTTCATCAGTACTATAACGGCAGCTAATTAATAGCTGCTGCTAAGTTGCTTCAGTCGTGTCCAACTCTATGTGACCCCATAGACGGCGGCCCACCAGGCTCCTCCGTCCCTGGGATTCTCCAGGCAAGAACACTGGAGTGGGTTGCCATTTCCTTCTCCAGTGCATGAAAGTGAAAAGTGAAAGTGAAGTCTCTCAGTCGTGTCCGACTAGTAGTGACCCCACGGACTGCAGCCTCCCAGGCTCCTCTGTCCATGGGATTTTCCAGGCAACAGTACTGGAGTGGGGTGCCATTGCCTTCTCCGCTTTATAGCATTACTCAAAACTAATTCCGTGAGATGGATCCTCATCTGTGGTTTTCATATATAGTGTTAGACACTTAGTCATGTCTGACTCTTTGTGACCCCATGGTCTGTAGCCCTCCAGACTCCTCTGTCCATGGGATTCTCCAGGCAAGAATACTGGAGTGCATTGTCATTCGATTCTCCAGGGGATCTTCCCAAGCCAGGGATCAAACCTGTGTCTCCTGCATTGCAGGCAGATTCCTTACTGTCTGAGCCACCAGGAAAGCCCTGTGTGTATACAGGGTGATACTAATAATATTTGACAATTGATATGATATAGGCACCCAACCAGCACTGCCAGAGAGAGCAGACTCCAACTGTAAACTTCTGGAACACCTTACAGGTATTTTTCAGCTGGCTATCATCCCTATATACCCATATGAAAAGTTATGAATAATTTCTATTGACAAATTTTTATCTGTCAAAATACATACTGTATTTCCATTTCAGTCTATTTTATTTAATGTCAAAATGATCACTGGTAAGTTTTATTGGGAATTTTGTAGTTTTCTAGCTATTGAAAACATACATGTATAAATTGTCATTAGATAGTCTACCTAAAGACTATATCTTTTTTGGAACATTAATTATCTAACTAACTAACTAATGGTTAACATTAAGTCTGCAAACATTTCTAGGCTCCTAGTGTGAGCCAAACAATGTGTTGGTTTTTGGGTATACAAGAAAAAAAGACAAGGTTGCTACCTTGTGGACCTTGTAGCTTCACTGGGGAGATAGATTACAGATAATTCCAAAGCAGAATAATAAAGTTTGGTTTGAGGAAGTTCAGGGAGCTATGGAAGCAGTGAGGACTGGCATGTAACACATACCTGGGATCAAGGAAGACTTCCTAGGAGAGGAGATAGCTAAACTGTGACCAAGGAATGCATCAAGAAATGGAAGGGATGGAGGAAAAAAGCAACAGAAGGAGACTGGTTCAAGCATGTGTAAAGTTCCAGAAATTGAGGACAAAATATCTTTAATAACCCCAAAATGGCTTAGTATAGCTTGGTTTATGCCTCTCTGCCTTTGCTCATGCTGTCTCTTTGAACTAAGTTGTCCTTTCTCTTCTCATTCACTGGGAATATCTACATTTATTTCAGAATTTGGATCAAATAGTCTCTCATTAAAATTTCATGAACCCTCTGTAGAGCTGAGGAGTGTATCCAGGATACAGTTTTCTCATATTGGCTGTAACTCTTGATGCCCCATTTAGCTTGTACATTATTTGAAGGTAGGAGCATTATCATTTCTGTGCTGGCACCTTGAGTAATGCTATCACAGCATGGATGTTAAGAGTTCAATGCACCTCTCATCCCTTATTGTTTTTATTACTCTCTTCCAATATTTCTAATAAACTACATTGAGGAAGTTTATGAGGGACTGATTGTGTGCATGCTCAGTCATGTCTGTCTCTTTGTGACCCCATGGACTTAGACCACCAGGCTCCTCTGTCCATGGAATTTTCCAGGCCAAAATACTGGAGTGGGTTGTCATTACCTCCCAAGGGATCTTCCCAATCCAGGGATTGAACCTGCCTCTCTTGCATCTCCTGAGTTGGCTAGTGGCTTTACCACTTGCACCACTGAATTGGAAATGAGGTTTTTGGAAATGCACTAATTTTGCACTATGTAGCTGGCCTCACTTTATTACCTAGTTATAGAAAACTAGTCAATAAACCACAGGGTTGGACACAGGTAGTGACAAAAAGCCTAGAGTATGTGACAAGAAGTGAGGGGCCAACTTTCTGCCTTTAGGCATGTAACCTTGCCCACCAGTAAAGCATGAATTCCAGGGATGTCAATCAATATCAATAAATGTCAGACTCTGACCAATTCTACTAGTCATTCCTCCTTCCCATGCTGAGATGACTATTGCAAACAAATTTTCTCAGCATCTGTAACCATGTATACACACAGTAACTGGAAATCTGCAAGTTCTATTCAAGCAAAAGTTGGCTGACTATCTCTGTTCGATGGATGATTGAATTGATAATTTAAATGTGCCACTGAACCCTGAGAATCTATGTTCCTTTATATTTGACATTTATTTCACCTGAAATTATTCAGTATCCTTGGAATTTGATAGGTCTGGACCAGGGATTATTTCAGTTCATAGAGAGGGCCCAGGCCAATGAGGAAATTCTGTTGCTCTTAGGTTTGTTTTCTTTCACTCAGTATTTGGCCTTGCTGCAAGACTGATGTAGATTGCAAACTGTAACCCAAAACTGTAAGCATCAATGTATATGCATGAACACCAATGTGGTTTTTGCTTAAAGAGAATCTGTGAGCCCTCTGGTACATTGCCTGTGATCTGGTAACCACCAAGCTGTAGGACTGAGACTTTAGTTGATTTCTTTAATAGGTATGCTCTATAAACGATCAGAGAAGGCAATAACAACCCACTCCAATACTCTTGCCTGGAAAATCCCATGGGCAGAGGAGCCTGGTAGGCTGCAGTCCATGGGGTTGCTACTAGTCGGATATGACTGAGCAACTTCACTTTCACTTTTCACTTTCATGCATTGGAGAAGGAAATGGCAACCCACTCCAGTATTCTTGCCTGGAAAATCCCATGGATGGGGGAGCCTAATGAGCTGTAGCCCATGGGGTCGCTGAGAGTTGAATATGACTCAGTGACTTCACTTTCAGTTTTTACTTTCATGCATAGGAGAAGGAAATGGTAACCCACTTCAGTGTTCTTGCCTGGAGAATCCCAGGGATGGGGGATCCTGGTGGGCTGCCATTTATGTGGTTGCACAGAGTTGGACAAGACTGAAGCGACTTAGCAGCAGCGGTAGCAGCAGCTATAAACTACTGGGGCTTCACAGGTGGTGCAGTGGTAAAGAATACACCAGCAGGAAATGCAGGAGACATGGGTTGGGAAGATTCAGGATTGTTGCCTGGAAAATTTCAAGGATGGAGGAGCCTGCTGGGCTACAGTCCATGGGGTTGCAAAGAGTCAGACACAACTGAGTGAGTACGCATGCACTATAGACTATAACTGTCAGATAATGCCTATCATGATTTTGGAGAGTAATCTAAATCTTGATCATTTGCCTGAAAAAATACAGAGAGAACAATAATTCTTAAAATATAGCATGTTTAATGAAGATGAGTAAATGATCTCATTGATGGGTGTGCACTTAGCTGACAATTTTGGGTGTAGCAGGATGTGGAAGGAGTGCTGAGTCTCTTAGTTGAAGCTGTGTAGCAAGCACACATTTCTTCTTGCTTATTACCCTGTATATTTATGTATTACACTTTTATTTAGGATGAATTTATGGATACTGAGGGAATTTATGGGAGGCAAGTGGTGGAAGGGCCAGCTAAAGTGCACAATCCAACTTTTGTGCACTTTGTGTAACCCTGCCAACCCGTAAAATATGCATTTGATATTTGCCTTTTTTTTTACTGAAAATAATGATTCTCAGTCTTTATATTGCAAAGTTTATTTTAATTTTATTTATTAGAGCAACAGTTGATATTTTTCTGGTACCATTAATTCAATAATTTATGGAAGAATTTTAGATTTGTTGGTCATACTACTATAAAAAGAATTATAATGGAAGGGCTAAAATATTACAATTCATTGTGGCTAAAATCTGTAATAGTATTTTGTAAGAAATATATAAAGTGATATATACCTTTTAACATTGGATTACAAAATAAATACGTTGTTTTACATGAATTTCTAGTCAGAAATTGAATATAGCAATTTTGAGGCAATCAAATTAAAAAAGATTGACACATTTATTGTTAGACAATGGTATAACCAGATGTTCAATACCAAAATCAGATTGATTATATTCTTTGCAACCGGATGTGGAGAGCTCTATACAGTCAGCAAAAATAGACTAGGAGCTAACTATGGCTCAGATCATGAATTCCTTGTTGCCAAATTCAGACTTAAGTTGAAGAAAGTAGGGAAAACCACTAGACCATTCAGGTATGACCTAAATCAAATCCCTTATGATTGTGCAGTAGATGTGAGAAATAGATTCAAGGGATTAGATCTGATAGAGTGCCTGAGAGCTATGGACGGAGGTTCATGACATTGTACAGGAGTCAGTGATCAACTATCCGCAAGAAAAAGAGATGCAAAAAGGAAAAATTGTTGTTTGAGGAGGCCTTACAAATAGCTAACAAAAGAAGAGAAGCAAAAAACAAAGGAGGAAAGGAAAGATATACTCATTTGAATGCAGAGTTGCAAAGAATAGCAAGGAGAGATGAGAAAGCCTTCCTCAGTGATCAATACAAATAGAGGAAAACAATAGAATGGGAAAGACTAGAGGTCTTTTCAAGAAAATTAGAGATACCAAGGGAAATTTTCATGCAAAATGGGTACAAACAGGACAGTAATGGTATGAACCTAACAGAAGCAGAAGATATTAAGAGGAGGTGGCGAGAATACACAGAAGAACTGTACAAAAAAGATCTTCATGAGCCAGATAATCATGATGGTGTGATCACTCACCTCGAGCCAGACATCCTGGAATGTGAAGACAAGTGGGCCTTAGGAAGCATCACTACGAACAAAGCTAGTGCAGGTGATGGAATTCCAGTTGAGCTATTTCAAATCCTAAAAGACGATGCTGTGAAAGTGCTGCACTCAGTATGTCAGCAAATTTGGAAAACTCAGCAGTGGCCACAAGACGACAAAAGATCAGTTTTCATTCCAGTCCCAAAGAAAGGCAATGCCAAAGAATGCTCAAACTACCGCACAATTGCACTCATCTCACATGTTAGTAAAGTAATGCTCAAAGTTCTCTAAGCCAGGCTTCATCAGTACATAAACTCTGAACTTTTAGATGTTCAAGCTGGATTTAGAAAGGCACAGGGACCAGAGATCAAATTACCAATATCTGTTGGATCATTGAAAAAGCGAGAGAGTTCCAGAAAAAACATCTACTTCTGCTTTATTGACTATGCCAAAGCCTTTGACTGTGTGGATCACAACAAACTGTGGAAAATTCTTCAAGAGATAAGAATACCAGACCACCTGGTCTGCCTTCTGAGAAATTATATGCAGGTCAAGAAGCAACAGTTAGAACTGTACATGGAACGATGGACTGGTTCCAAGTAAGGTAAGGAGTATGTCAAGGCTGTATATTGTCATCCTGCTTATTTAACTTCTATGCAGAGTACATCATGAGAAATGCTGGGAGGAAGAAGCACAAGCTGGAATCAAGATTGCCAGGAGAAATATCAATAACCTTAGATATGCAGATGATACCACCCTTATGGCAGAAAGCAAAGAAGAAATAAAGGGCCTGTTGATGAAAGTGAAAGAGGAGAGTGAAAAAGTTGGCTTAAAGCTCAAATTCAGGAAACGAAGATCATGGCATCTGGTCCCATCACTTCATGGCAAATAATGGAAAAACAGTGGAAACAGTGACAGACTTAATTTTGGGGGCTCCAAAATCACTGCAGATGGTGACTGCAGCCATGAAATTAAAAGATGCTTGCTTCTTGGAAGGAAAAGCTATGATCCACCTAAACAGCATATTGAAAAGCAGAGACGTTACTTTGCCAAAAAAGGTCCGTCTAGTCAAGGCTATGGTTTTTCCAGTAGTCATGTATGGATGTGAGAGCAGGACTATAAAGGAAGCTGAGTACTGAAGAATTGATGCTTTTGAACTGTGGTGTTGGAGAAGACTCTTTTGAGAGTCCCTTGGACTGCTAGGAGATCCAACCAGTCCATCCAAAAGGAAATCAGTCCTGAATATACATTGGAAGGACTGTTGCTGAAGCTGAAACTCCAGTATTTTGGCCATCTGATGTGAAGAACTGACTCTTTTGAAAAGACCTTGATGCTGGGAAAGATTGAAAGTGGGAGGAGAAGGGGATGACAGAGGATGAAATAATTGGTTGGGTGTCATCACTGACTCAATAGACATAAGTCTGTGTAAACTCTGGGAGTTGGTGATGGACAGGGAGGCCTGGTGTGCTGCGGTCCGTGGGGTTGTGAAGAGTTGGACACAACTGAGTTAGTGAACTGAACTAAACTGAATTATATATCCTTGTGAAGTTTAAGGCTCTTGCTTCCTATTTTTTAAAAATTGTTACTTAAAAAATATTATTCAGAAAACTGGAAAACTCTCTGACTTGTTATCTTTTGTTGTATATTGTTCCCCATGGTGTAATTTAAGTATTTTCCTGAATGACTCTATTGAAATTGCTTCAGCAAACTTGCTAGGTAACAACTTTTCACTGATTGATGATAATCCATGAAGAAAAGTTCTTTATTGCATTTATCTCTACTTTATTATTCATGCAAATATAAAAATATCTTATTGTAAAGTATAGCACTCATATGGACAAGTACAAAATACATCAAATTATAGTAAAATAAATTATTATAAAGCAAACACCTCTGTAACATTTAGGGACCAAAAAATAGAGCTTTCAAGAATCTGATCCTCCTCCTAGTGAGAGAGTATCACTAAAATGACTCATGATTAAAATGCCGTGGCATTTCTTTCATATTTAACCACCTATGTATTCATTCTGTAATACAGTTTGAAATTTATATAAATGCACCTGTACTGTGAGTAATATTTTTTTGCCTTGTTCTTTTGTTATTATCATCTTTAAGATTCTTTGATCTTTTACTTTGTTTTGAGAAACTTTGTTTTCCATGTGAAATAATTGTCAGGATTGCTTGGGATTTAGTTTTATGTG
>SJYC01080095.1:0-31282 GCA_006408675.1 Madoqua kirkii
GAGAGGCCTTGGAAGTACAAATGATGTTTTCTATTTTACTAGCAAACTGGTAAAATCAGGATTTAAAATATTATATAATTTGCCTAAGAGCCTAAAGCTGGGTAGAGGCAAAGCTAGGATTAGAACTCGAACTATCTGACTACCGCCTTTGTACCTCTCCTGGCCCATCACCCACCACTTATGCATAGGTCTGTTGGCTAAAAAGACAGATCTTTCTCGGTAAAATTCCCTGTATAAAGTTAAAAAAAAAATTTAAATGAAAAAAAAAAAGAAAGAAAACACAACTATACCTGATTATCAAAAAGCAAGCTAAAAAAACTATATAAAATTATTGTAAATAAACAACTTAGAATTTTTGTTAAAGGTCTACATTGGGACACTGGATATTTAACTTTCTAAAGAATTATTCTCCAATAAAATGAACTAAAGAGTCCTGGATCTGTCTCTTATACACATCTTCCCTTTGCCTTATCCTTGACACTCTCACACTTGTTCACATTCTTATTGGGATTCTCCAGAGAAACAGATCCAATAGGAGATAGATAGACATTAGGAATGAGGTATTGGCTTAAGTAATCATGATAGCTAGGTCCCTTGATTTGCCTTTTGCAAGCTGAAGAACCCAGAAAAGCTAGTGATATAATTCCAGTCTGAGTGCAAAGGCCTGAGAACCAGATGTGAATAGCGTGAACCCCAGTCCTGAGAACATTAATGGAAACACTGATAAAACATGAACAAAGTTTATACTTACCAGTATTATTCCAATGTTATTTGTTTAATTTTGATAGTTATCATATGGTTATTTAAGATTTTTTACAATAGGAAAATCTGGTTGAAAGATATAAACTCTCTAGCATTCTTCAACTTTTCTATAAGTTTTAAAATATTCCGAAACATTTTTTTTTAATTTACAGAGTAGTTTTTTGTTAGAGGTATGGATGGAAAGAGTGGTTGGATTTAAAGGGAAAAGGCAAATGAGAAGATGTGCCTTAATAATAATGTGATGATAATATTATACTGTACAATAAGGATATGATTAATCCAGCCTTGTGCAGCTCAGCTCCAATAAAATGAAATAAAATATCCAAGCCAAGTGCAAGGTTTATGTATTTAAATGCTTATCGAGTCTAAGCAAGTGTGGAAAACACACACAATGAGTTAGTTGTAGTTAAAGAAACCTTAAGAGTGTTGGTTATTTCTAACAGGGGTTATAAAACTGCTAATGATTATTGAACATTTATTTTCAACAAGGCACTCTTAAAAGCTCTTTGCACGTAGTAGCAAATTTAGTCTTTGGGTTAGGTGATCTAATTGAATCTATTTTACAAAGAAAGCTGAGATAGATAACTTGTCACAAGGTCACAATATACAATGGCAAACTTGAACCTAGGCAAAAGAATTCCAAAATACATCCTCTTAGCCAATACATTCTGCCTTTGCTGAGCCCTTTATAGCCCTAATAATATTTCCTACGATAGAAAATCAAACTTGGGAGCCCAGATTTTAAGTTTTCTTAAAAATAAAAAGCAAACTTGATATGTACATTTTATATTTAAAAGCTTGACTAAAAGACAATGGAGAATAGCATAACATTTATTTCAAAATATGCAAACAAATATTAATAACAGTTCTCCAGATAATAGGTTTCTAGAAAAATCACAAACTACTGTCAAACTAAATCATAAATTCAATTCGTTATAATAGCTTTAAAACTAATTGAGCATTTCAAAAAAAGTTAGCAACACTTTAATCATCATACAGCAATACATATAATACGCTGGAGAAGACTCTTGAGAGTCCCTTGGACTGCAAGGAGATCAAACCAGTCGATCCTAAAGGAAATAACACTGAATATTCATTGTAAGGATTGATGCTAAAACTGAAGCTCTGATTCTTTGACACCTGATGTGAAGAGCTGACTCTGGAAAAGACCCTGACGCGGGGAAAGACTGAGGGCAAGAGGAGAAGGGGGCAAAAGAGAGTGAGATGGTTGGATGGCATCATTGACTCAATGGACAGAATTTGAGCAAACGCAGGTAGATGGTGAAGGACAGGGAAATCTGATGTGCTGCAGTTCATGGAGCTGCAAAGAGTTGGACATGACTGAACAACAACAACAAATACACATAATAAAAGAAACACCAAATGTTACGTATGACACAGAGCCCTCATTTGAACTGGGTGATAATGAATTGAACTTTCACAGATGTTGGCTATAGATGCTAGGACTTTCACCTGAAACAGCAACACAGAAGCAGAAATGAGGAAAAAGAACATGGGTCTCCCTACTCACTCTTCATGAAGTAGATTCATGAGTCTCCATAGTAAATTACAACTTCTGTATCACTGAATTACATGCCCCCTCCAAAATCTGTTACATGATTATTCACTCATTTAATTAATGGTGAGTGTCTAGAATATGCCAGGCACTGCATGTATTGATGCCAATAAGAGGTGAAAGAAAAAAGTAACTTTTGTTTTCCTATTTGAAAATACAGATATAGAACAGAAGAAAATAGCATAAACACTTTTTTCCCAAATATCCAGCAGGTACCAATCATGTTTATTTGCTGTGGCAGGGTGAAAAGGGTGTTGGCTTTGAAATATTTTTTTAATAGTTTTTGCTACTTATGGCCTATTTTTAATCATTCTTCATGACCTTAACTTTGTTACCCTATAAACAGAAGATAAAAATCCAAATGAAAAAAAATAAGAGAATTAATAAAGTACTAAATCTTAGGCATTCTAAGTAGAAGATATATTATATAGAAGGCCATTAGTGGATGTTAGTTACCATTTAAAAAATATTTACTGGAATGAGACTCATTGAGCCCTGAACTGGGTATATATACATATTACTTAGCAGCCAGTCATACTTCATCTTTTGATGGCAAATGTACCTATTTTACAGACTTCTGATGTCTATTAAGATAACTCATATATAGCACTTATCAAAATACCTGGAGCACCTCTTGTCCTGATTAAAGTTTAGCTAATACTTTTATTTGGGGGTCAGTACTTCTTATGCTAGATGAAATTGAATTCTTCCAAAAAATTAGCTATGTCAAACTCAGTTCAGGGATGAACATAAAAAAGTTATCTGAAATACAAATCAATTTGTATTATGAAAATTATTATATTGATGGTCTGTGCCTGACATGAAATTTTGGAGTACTGTTCATGAATCTCGATGCTTAAGTTAATAATGTAGTATTCTGTTTTATTTCATTGGCCTACAGATCTGAGCTGAGGTGTTTCTTGCCCCCTGCATATCTGCATATTCTTCCTAATGTTACTTGGACTCTTCACTCCTCTCTGCTTTGTGGCATTCTCTTGTCACCTTTGTATCAGGGAAAAGAGAAGCAGTATCTGAAGAAATAGGTTTCTGCCACAGAGGACTCCAATCTGTCCTGTGTCATTGCACACATCTCATCATCTTATATTGGAATCTGGCCGTGACTTTTAGAAGGTTCTCCCTATGTTGATGCATTTGTGGATTTACCTTTAGCAAAAGCTTCTTGTGGCTGAGGATCCATGACCAGATAATGGGATCCTTCGTCCTTGCTGATTTATGCAGTAACTCTTGAACTGTGTCATTTTGAAGCTCTTTCATTTCTTCTGCCAAGAACCACTCAGACAGAAATGACTCAAGCTATTTGAAGGAAACTTTGGGAAATGATCTTATAAGACAAGCGAAAAAGACCTTATTCACTAGTCCTTATTCAAGCCTCCTCATAAATATATCTAATTGAAAATGTCAAAGGTGGTTTTTTTTTATGGGTCAATTCCTTTCCGTTGAATTTACTTTTCTTAACAGCAAGTATTTTTATTATTCAGAAGCAATGTTGAAGAATGTCTGTTAAAGAATAAGATTCAGAGTTAGGCAAACCTAGTCTTAAATCAAAATTCTATCCCAATTAATAACTACAGATTCTTTGAAACTTATTTATCATAGCACACACTTGTTTTTGCTTTTCTTTAACCTAAATAAGGGAATTCTAATATATTTTTATGAGGGTACTGGGAATATTAAATGAAAGCATGTTTTAAAATATCTTGCCTAGAACTTAGGACACATTCCACAAACAGTGAGTGAATTCCTTTTGGGTGAGTTTTGTATATTTCCAGGGAAAGGCCATTCTAAGTATTAATTTGTTATGTCTTTTGTATGAGTAACATGCTCTTGTACATTTTTGCATGGGTAATCTATCTTTATTCTTTTTGTCCCAGAAAGACATTATTGATGCTGAGGATGTAACACCAAATAAACACAACTCAGGCTTCCCAGGTGGTGCTAGGATAAAGAATCTGCCTGCCACTGCAGGAGATACAGGAGACACAAGGACCCGGGTTCAGTCCCTGGGTTAGGAAGAGCCCCTGGAGGAGCAAATGGCAACCCACTCCAGTATTCTCGCCTGGGAAGTTCCATAGGCAGAGGAGCCTGGGGGGCTACAGGAAAAAGTCAGACACAGCTGAGCAACTGGGTGCACAATAAGTTCAAAGGAGTTCGTGCCATTTGAATTTAGCCTTTGACAAATGGGATGAAGCCAGCTCAAACATTCTTACTCTCTCCTTATCTTAAATGTGGTTTCTCAGAAGGACTTCCCTCAATCTTGGCTCTTCTTTTTTTTTTTTTCTGATTTATTATTCCTTTTAAGTATGCACAAATACAGCTTTTGGGAATCCCCTCTCTTCTCCTCTTTTCTCCTCTCCATTTTTTCCCCCTTCTGTCTCTCTTTCTCTCAGCTTTTACTTCTTTTTGGCGGTGGTTTAATCGCTAAGTCATGTCCGACTCTTGCAATCCCGTGGACTGTAGCTTGCCAGGTTCCTCTGTCCATGGGATTTTCCAATCAAGAACACTGGAGTGGGTTGTCATGTCCTTCTCCAGGGGATTTTCCCTTACTTCTTTTTATTAACTTTATTTTCTGTTAGGCAAGCACCCGTGAGAGGGAAGAAGAGCTCCCTCAAAAACTTCTTGCCAACTGATCCTGAGAGATGGGAAACTCCTCCTTAAAAACATAGTACAATCTATCTCGTTAAATGTTGTAACTCTTTGGAAAGACGAGTTTGGATCCGATCATCAGTGGCAGGTGGGCAAGACACAGCTTTCCTTGTGGCTTAAATGATAAAGCATCTGCCTGCAATGAGGGAGACCTGTGTTCCATCCCTTTGTTGGGAAGGTCCCCTGGAGAAGAAAATGGCAATCCACTCCAGTACCCTTGCCTGGAAAATCCAATGGATAGAGGAACCTGGTAGGCTACAGTCAATGAGGTCACAAAGAGTCAGACATGACTGAAAGACTTCACAGTGATACACAGTCTTACCAGAAAACAGGATGGAAAGAAGTTCCATAAAGGAAACATGATTGCCTTTAATCACTTTTTAAATAAGATTTACTACTTGAGAGATACAGTGGGATCTGATTTTATGATCTCTGTCATCATAGGAAAATGTATTACCCATTTTATTGACCTGGGACAAGAAAAAGCAGCTACTGTTTCCTAGGCAATAGCTAACTAATAATCATTTGCACCCTCACCAAATAAGGCTGGCCTCCTCTAGATTGTAGCAAACACAGTCAGGATTACTTATATTTTTGTCTTAGTGCATCTAACTATCTAACTATTGGGGGTAGACAGACTCCCATTTTTCCCTAATTATTTCTGGTTGTGGAATACAAAGCATTAGAAGTTGGAGTTGCTCAGGTGCAATAAGTCTTCTGAAATGGAACTGTGAATTTTATGTAATCCCAGACATCACACGCACGGTCAGGATTTCTGCATAAGCTTGCATTCTGGAGGAGTGTGAGTATGCAGCTGAAAACACCTCCAGAAAATGTACATTCTGTGCATTGGCTATGTATTTAGTCAGGAAAACTGTCAGTCAGACCATCAGCATGCAGCCCCTGAGACAGAGCGTCAGACTGCTGTGTAACTGGTCATCTCTTTAATCAGATAGTTAGCTAGTCAGCTACCATCCGTGAAGGTAGTCAACCAGTCAGCTAGCAAGTAAATTAGTCAGTCTTCCAGGTAGCTAGTCAACCAGTCATTAAACCTTTGAGACAGGCAGCGATTGAGCCAGTTAGTCACCTGTCTCTTTTGCCAACCAATCAGCCATCCTATCAGCGAGTCAGTCCTCAAATCTAGAAATAAAGGACGATTGCCCAATATTTTTTTATTTTTTTCTTGTGGTTCACTGCTTATCATCTCAATATTTTGCTCAGTCATGAGCAAATGGAATCACTCCATTATAGATTTTTCAACTAAACAGGATTTTAAGACAGCACAATCTTGTAATTTTTTGATCAGAACAGACACTGTAATGAAAAATGTTAGAGTCAATAGGTTTATAGAAGCCATCTCACCGTACTTAGAAGAATGCTCATTTTAGGAAGATATATTTATTTTGATAATAAAAGAGGAATAAGTACAAAATTGTTGTAATCTAGTTGCTGCATCATGTCCTATTCTTTTGCAGTCCCATGGACTGTAGCCCACAAGGCTCCTCCTATCCATGGGACTCCCTTGGCAAGGATACTGGAGTGGGCTGCGGTGCCCTCTTCCAGGGGATCTTCCCCACCCAGCTACTGAACCCGTATCTCCTGCTCTGGCAAACAGGGTCTTTACTGCTGAGCCATCAGGGAAGCCCCAACTGTAGAATTCTCATGATTTAATTCTGTAATTAACATGCCTCTCAGATATTTCGTTTATGTAGTATTTCTTACCTTTCATATTTAAAAAGTAAAACATATTTACCTTTCAGATACTGTAAAATTTAGAATTTCAGTTCATCCAGATATATCTTACTCACTTGTTTCAAATTAATCCACTTGCTTCTATTGACTAAAAAAGTCTATTCAATGTTTGTTTATTCTTAAATTCATTCATTCTACAGCATTTATGCCCTATATAATAGACAATGTTTAAAAAGCTCAAGGTTTAAAAGCAAAAAGAAAAAAGATCTCTGCTCTGAGGGAATTAATGAACTTTAACAGCGGTGCAAACTTCTAACTCAATAAGGAGTTCTAATCCTGACAAAAGTGTGAATCTTTCTGTGATCACCCAGGGATGTTTCCAGAGGAGGGGACAATGCTGACCTGAGTTCTGAGGAGTAAGAGTTGTTTGCCTGTCCATTAGGAGTGGAGACAGAAATAGCAAGCCCTCTGGGGAAAGTGCTGTGTCCTTTCAGGGGAGTACTAAATGTCCTATTTTCATGGATCAATCTACAGGATAGTGGAAAACATCACTCAGGAAATGAAGCTTCAGAAGCCAGTGAGCAGACACCGTACCTCTTTACATTCTTATGTGAATTTCATCCTGGAAGTGGCAGAGTAACCCTGGAAAAACAGAGTCTGAGAGCAGGGGTTCCCTACTGTCCAAGGTCCATGTACTGGCAATTTTTATGTGCCTGCTGTTATGTTTTTGAACAGTGTTTTTCAAAATTTTTTGCTGTTGGTCATATATTTCCAAATGAATTTTGGAAACCTCAAGCTCTTACAAATGTTTAAATTGATGCAAAACATTTAGCCTTCAGTGTAAGCAGTTGTGAGACATCTTTGGTGGTCCAGTGGCTAAGAATCTATTCTCCCAGTGCAGGGGACCAGGGTTTGATCCCTGATCTGGAAACTGGATTCTACATACCACAGTTAAGAGTTCACATGCCACAGTTGATCCTGAGTGTCCCCGAGGGAGAAAGGAACAGGCTGAGCTGATTCCGTCTTGAAAAAGAAGGAAACTCCATCTTACACTTTCAGTGAGCTTTGGGCCAGGTGCCTGGTAGCCATGGGGATAACATACCTACAGCCAAATTGGCCTCCCAGACTGATAAACCCCAGACTCCATACCAAGATTTCCCATCAACAAATAGAATGTAATAATCCCCTATGTAGTCAATCACCTTTGTAATCTTTATGGACCCATTGGTGTAGGCTACAATGTATAACCACCTGACCCTTCTGATTATGAATCATGGTTGTAACCTGACTGTATATTCCTTAAACACTTTTCAGGCTAGGTTTAAGGAATCTGGGGATGTGGGCCTGAGCAGTACACTTAAGGTATATAAGGTTTTCACAAAAGTCAGTCGAGGTCCTTGGCTAAGAGGAGACTCTGCCTTGGGCTCACTGGTATAATAAACTGCACTCCACTATCTGCATTGTCCTTCTGAGTGAATTTGTTTCCCGGAATGGGTGGCTATAACATCCCAGCTAAGACCATGCACAGCCAAATAAGTGTTCTTAAAAATAGTTGTTTTTTTTTTAAAGTGTAGGCAGTTGCAAATGTTATCATTTCTGGCATATTTTAATGCTGAATTTTTAAAAAATGTAGATTAATCTTTAAAATATATTCAACAATATGAAAACCTTATGGCAAGTTGATAACCACTTTTGGTGGGGGGGTTACTGAACTCAATTCCAGGAAAGCTGAGCAGCAAAGAATTGATGCTTTTGAACTGTGGTGTTGGAGAAGACTCTTGAAGGTCTCCGACTGCAAGGAGATCCAACCAGTCAATCCTAAAGGAAATCAGTCCTGAATATTCCTTGGAAGCTGAAACTCCAATACTTTGGCCACCTGATGCAAAGAACTGACTAATTAGAAAAGACACTGATGCTGGAAAAGATTGAAGCCAGGAGGAGAAGGGAACAACGGAAGATGAGATGGTTGGATGGCATCACCAACTTAATGAACATGACTTTGAGCAAACTCTGGGAGTCTGGACAGGGAAGTGATGGACGGGGAAGCCTGGTGTACCGTAGGCCATGGGGTCGTAGAGTTGGATGCAACTAAGTGACTGAACTGAACTGGACTCAGTTCCAACGTGTGGAAAGGGGAGTTTCCACAGGACCAATAAACAGTTCTAGGCACCAGTTGGGTGTCCTGCAAGTCAGCACAACTGTGACACTATCTTCCCAGAGACAGTGTCAGATTCGGTAGGTAAAAGGCTCAGTCCCACAAGGTTGTCCTTTGCCTTACTCTCTCCCCCAGCTTACTTCAGTTGCCAGTCAAAAGCCCAGTCAGTCACCTATGTTTCTGATTCACCTGCTAAAAATAACAGATTCCCATGACACCTTCTGCAGGTTTGACTAATATGCTTGAGTGACTTCCAGAACTCAGACAAACATTTTACTTCCTAGGTTATTGGTTTATTATAAAACGATATAGCTCAGAAACAGCCAGATGGAAGAAATACCTAGGACCAGGTATGGTGAAAGGGTTAGGAGATTGGTTGTTCTCTCTGAATATACCACTCTCCCTGAATGTCTACTGGAAGCTCTCTGAACCCCATCTTTTGGGATTTTTATAGAAACACTATTACATATGCATGATTGATTAAATGATCAGCATTGGTAACTGATTCAGCTTCCAACTGCTTTTCCCCTCCTTGGAGGTCAGGGGGTGAACTGAAAGTTTCAGCTTCTAATCACAGAGCTGGTTCCCCTGGCAACCAGCACCCATCCTTAGATGAGGTCCAAAAGTCACCTCATGAATATAACACGAGCCACTTTTATTAAATTCCAAGGGCTTAGGAGATTTGTGCCAGAAACAGGGATGAAGACCAAGTATATATTTCTTATTACAAATCACGATATCATACCACCATCTATCATTTTATAAATTCACAAGAAAGCTTTTCTTTAACAGAAATTTTATCTTTTTCCACTTAAAAGCATTTCGTTTCACTGTTTTTAAAAAACTTTATCCTAATGTAATTGTTTATCCTGGAAAGTCTTTTATTTTCATCATAGGATACAGCTTTATAATAAAATACATTTACAAATGTTTATAAATTATGGAATATTTTTATATTATATCATCCTCCAGCTAAAAGAGGAGAAGGCGATGGCACCCCACTCCAGTACTCTTGCCTGGAAAATCCCATGGACAGAGGAGCCTGGTAGGCTGCGGTTCATGGGGTCGCAAAGAGTCGGACATGACTGAGCGACTTCACTTTTAATTTTCACTTTCATGCACTGGAGAAGGAAATGGCAACTCACTCCAGTGTTCTTGCCTGGAGAATCCCAGGGATGGGGGAGCCTGGTGGGCTGCCATCTATGGGGTCGCACAGGGTCGGACACAACTGAAGCGACTTAGCAGCAGCTAAAAGGGGCTTCCCAGGTGGCATTAGTGGTAAAGAATCCTCCTGACAATGCAGGTGCCAGACACACAGGTTTGATCCCTGGATTGGGAAGATCCCCTGGAGGAGGGTGTGGCAACCCACTCCAGGATTTTTGCCTGAAGAATCCCATGGAAATAGTAGCCTGGCAGACTGTGGTCCATACAGCCACAAAGAGTTGGACATGATTGAAGTGACTTAGCACACTCACACAGTTAAAAGGCTCTAAGTATTTGAACTCAACTGGATTAATATTGGGCTTCCCAGATGGTGCTAGTGCCAAAGAATTTGCCTGCCAATACAGGAGATGCAAGAGATGTGGGTTCAATCCCTGGGTGAGGAGACCCCTGAAAGAGGGCATGGCAATCCACTCCAGTATTTTTGCCTGGAGAATCCCATGGACAGAGGAGCCGGCTGGGCTATAAGTCCATACGGTCGTAAAGAGTCAGATATGACTGAGCATGCATGAATTAATGTTGCAATTAATATAAAAATATTGGTATACATTTTTCTCAACTTAATATATAAAAATATTTTTGCTAAATTGGATTCTTTATATGAAAGGAACTTTTTTATCAAGTAAATAATATATTCATGAAAGAATATTTCTTCTTAGTAGAAAGGGACAGAGTTAAATCTTTTTTTTTTCTTTTTTTTAAAACAGAGATAACTCCTGAGTATGCATGTACACAGATGAGAAGGAGGGAATAAAAGTTTTGCCATGTAAAATCACTCAATTTGGCAAGTCTCTTTCAAGTTGTAATTAAAAAATTTTATACTCCTCTATCACCAACAAAATGTTCAATGATCTCTCAGTAAATACCTCCATCATGTATACCTATAATTTTGTGGAGGAAAAAAGCATTGAAAACCATCTGATTTGCAAGCAAATTTATTTTCTAATTAGTGGAGTCATTACTTTTCTCAATGTCTAGAAAGTGCATCAAAAAATTTTACAGCTTTAACTGTTATTAACTTAACCTGTTTTTCATCCATTTAGAAGCACCTTGTTTAACCTGACCTAACCTGAAAAAATTGAAAGATATGTAATATCATTAACTTAAAGCATCTTTTCCAATATCACATGAATATCAATATACATAAAAATTATCTTTGTATTGAAGTATAACTTACATGTAGTAAGTTGCACTAATGTTTGGTTCATAATCCAATGGGGTTTTACTTTAGATAAAGTCGTATGTCTATATACACTTTATGTGAAGTCAGTATCCTTACGGCCTCTTTTGCATGAGTTCACATGCAGTCACTCAGTCATATCCACTCTTTGCAACTCCATGGACTGTAGCCTACCAGGCTCCCCTGTCCATGGGATCCCCAGGCAAGAATATTGGAGTGGGCTGCCATTTCCTCCTCCAAGGGATATTCTTGACCCAGGGATCAAACCACATCTCCTGCATTGGCAGGCAGATTCTTCACCACTGAGCCACCGGGGAAATCCTTTGGCCTCTTTTAGCATTCTCTAAAGATAATACTAAAGTGCAAGGGAGGAAAGTGTTTTCAATCAATTGTGCTGGGTCAGTTGGACAATCAAAGGAGAAAGAAAAAAGTATTAATACATCATAGTGTTTGCCACAGTTGGAGGAGTGGTTGACAGGACATGACCTCAGGTGAACCTGCTCTTTGGGCGCAGGCGGTCAGAGGCTCCATACACCCTGCCTTTGAAATGTATTAGTTCAGCCCATGGTTTCCACAGCTGTGGCCAGTTTAACAGTAGAGTGTGATGTGTTATTGAGACAGTGACGTGTTATTGAGAACATCTGCACTGAATATCTGACTGAACCCTTTTAAAGCAGCCATGTGAGCTTTTAAGATTCTGGTGGCTGGGTGCAGAGACCTACTCCTCTCAAGGCAGGAGGACAAGGATGAGTCTCCCATGTAAGTTCCTTTGCTTTTTATAAACAAATATTGAATTCCAGATATTAACTGTAGAATGACATATGAGAAGGAATAATGCAGCTTTCAGAGGATACATAAGAGAACATCATTACTTCTTTGGAAGATGACAAGGATTTTCAAAGAGAAAGAGGATTTTCTGAATAGACAATAAAAGTGTTAAATGTTGAAGAAGACAGATGTCTGTATGGCGTTATATGAAAATTGAGAGCTTCAGTGTATTCAAAGGCTCTGTCAAGAGAATTGTCAATAGAAAGAGAAGCCCTGAGAGGCAACTTTACCATTAGGCAAGGTAACTGTAGGGCTTTAACCAGTTTGCAACCCAAGGAAACCCGGCCGGGCCAGGTATTACAAAGCGAGTCCCACCCTTGGGGCAAATGGGCTGTAGACTATAAAGGGAAAAGCTACAAACACGGTGAGAAAGCCGTTCAGTCCTGATCCACTGGTGGGAGCTGCAATGGTAGCTCACTTTTAAATCTGGCTCTGGCTCTGGCTCTCTCTCGCTGTGCTTGCCTGCTTGCTGCGGTGACTCTCAATGTGCCGCGTGGGCTCTAGGGCACGTGAGCTTCAGTAGTTGCCTGTGTGGGCTTAGCTGTCCTTCGGCAGGTGGGCTCTTCCCAGACAGGGATTAAACCTGTGTCACCTGCAATGGTAGGTGGATGCTTAACTGCTGGACTGCCAGGAAGCACTGTTAACAGTTACTTTTGTTCAGACTTTGCAAATGTCCAATTATTGCTGGATTAAAGTCATAGGGACTCTGCTGTGGGGCCATGGCCTGACCAAGTCTTTCTTGCCTCTGTCAGGGGCAGTGTAGGAGGGGTTCTTTTTTCCCTTCAGGTTTGAGCCGCCAAATAACAAAACCTAAAGTGAGATCAACACAGCACAAGCTTTATTCAGCAGCTAAAGAATGGAAAAGCAGGAACTATTTTCATAGATCAACATCTTGCCCATGTGGCAAGAGGGATTTAATTTTAAAATGTAAGAACAAAGGGAGAAAGCTTGAGGCTATGACAACCCACTCCAGTACTCTTGCCTGGAAAATTCCATGGACAAGGCGGCTGGTGGGCTTCAGTCTATGTGGTCTCAAAGAGCTGGACACAACTGAGTGACTGAGCAATAATGAGTAGGCTTACTCACTGGTCTTTGGGGAAGGGACAGGGCTTTTTCCAGGGAGTAGGGTGCCACCCACTTTGTTTTGGTCCTTAGCAGCAGCTGGTAGGTGTGACATCTAATATGCTAATACAGTAAAAAGAACTTATAATGAGACTCAGGGTCTGTTGGAGGTCAGATCCATTGCTGTCTTGATGCCAGCTGGTTTTTCTTGTTTGTTGCTTCCTTTCTTACATCTGTACCCTTTAAATTAAAGATTTGTGTTGACTCTAGCTAAAGGTGGGGTTTGGAGGGCTATGAGCAAAGACCTGAAGCAGCTCTGACAACAAAACTGTAGGCAGGTATTTCTGCAAAGCGAGACAACAAGATAGCCATTTGTTTTTCTCAATCTGTTCCCCCCCCCCATTGCTCTGCAGACTATTACAGTCATTGTGTTTCTCATGCTTACTCTGGCCTCTTTTCTGTCTTTTCCATTGCCAGAGTGACCAAACAGTTCGATAGAATGAGGGACAATGGTCACATTACATATTTCACATTCAGAATACATAAAATAACTCTGATGAATCCTTAAGGAAATGATGAAAGACCCAATAGAAAAACGGATATAATACTTGATGGCACTCCACACGAGTGGAGATTCAAAGGGCTAATGAGCCTAGGAAAGGTGATCAGCCTCATTAGGAAAAGCTTATGGAAATCACAACGTGGCACACCTGCCCACTACCCAAAAGGCCAGAGGAGCAATGCAGGCAACACCAAATGTTGGCAATGATGGGGGAGGCATTATGGCTACTCCTGATATTAACAGTTGGTTAAACTGATAATATGTTGCTGCTGCTGCTAAGTCGCTTCAGTCGTGTCCGACTCTGTGTAACCCCACAGATGGCAGCCCACCATGCTCCCCAGTCCCTGGGATTTTCCAGGCAAGAGTGCTAGAGTGGGGTGCCATTGCCTTCTCTGGATAATATGTTGAAGTTAGTCATATTTTATGAGCCAGAAATGTTGCACTTAGTTATCTACTCAACAGCAGTTTGGTATCATTTATTGGTAAGACTTTGCTTTCCACTTTGTACTAAGTTGGTGACTTTGTTGCAAACCAAGTGATCCTGATAGTGTACTGCTAAACAGGTACCATGCTTATTTGGCAGAGGTGGGTGGGGGGCCCCATCTGCGTACTAAGCACTGTGGGAGGGGTAGGACAAGTGGACACCAGGCTAGTGGCAGAGATGGGGGTCCTAGTGTCAGGAGCCAAGCTACGCCCAGGAGGGAAGAGAAACCACAGAAGATAAGCATGCTGGAGTGGAGCAGGGGTCTACCTCTGCCACCCATGCTTTCTGATTTACTGTGCTGTTAGGAAAGGTCTTAAAATAAGGTACTGGAAGCCCTTGAATTTGTTCTTCATGATTGTTTTGGCTGTTCTTGTTTTGCTGTTCAAATTATAGCTGATTTGGGGCAAATTGGAATTTTTTAATGTTATTTTAGTTCATTTATTTATTTTATTTTTTTGGCTGCGCTGGGTGGGTCTTCCATTGATGCCAGTGGGCTTTCTCTCATTGCCCTGTGTGGGCCTCCCATTGCTATGGCTTCTATTGTTGCTACCGTGGGGTCAGCAGTTGCTGCACCCACAGGCTTAGCTCCCTGAGGCATGTGGAATCTTCCCATTCCAGGGATGGAGCCAGCATCCGCTGCACTGGCGGGCATGTTCTTAACACTGGTTCACTAGGGAAGTGCAAGACTTGAAATATTTAGTAGTTTTGCGTCGTTCAAAGGAATCAGGGACAATTTAGAGTTTGTTGTATTTTTCAAAATATCACAGTTCTGGCTGCTGTTTTCTACAACTTTGCTAATAAGTTTGAATTATAGCTTACTTTATACATTCCTTCTAGCTCCCTGTGAAGTTTATGAATACAAAACTAATTAATGACCATAGAAAACTGGAACTTAATCTTTCTGTGTTTCCTTCTGGGTGTTTGCTTGTTTTTTGTTCTTCTTTTCATCTCCATTCAGTGTGCCTATCTAAATTCCTTAAGTGTTCCGGTACTAATTTCACCCCAAATAATAGTGACCCAAGACTGGCCATTAGCATTCTTTCCAGTGCTAAGATATAACCCATATTTGTGTTTACAATAGAGAGCTATAAATTACACTGAAATACCACTCAGTTAGAGTCATTCTCCAAGATTGTAAAGAGATGGATGGCCTCCAGGGGAGGGTTGTCACAAAAAGGAAAATCAAGCCAGCTGAATAATACAATAAGTCTCTCTAAAAAGCTAGCTCAGCCAAGCAGGGATATGAAAGGTGGCAGCCTTTGAGGAGATGGCTGACAGGTTTCATTTGTTGAGGATCAGATCTTGCCCTGGTGTCACATGTCATATTTTCCCACCGCCCTTTTGATGTTCAACAGGCACCCTCTCCAGGTGCTGTCAGGGGAATACGCAGAGGCTGCCAGATAAACGACAGGCGTGGTAAGTCAAGTGTATAAAAAAACCGTCTTCTTCTCCTCTCCTTGCCTGCTGAAAGGTTCAAACAGAATATCTAGTTGAGTTACTAATCATATGGGAAGAAAGTGAAACTAGAATAAATAAATTTGACCCCCTTCTTCCTTCCTTTTTTCCTCTCTTTCTCATCCTTCCTTTCTCTTCCTTTCCCTTTCCTTTTCCCAGGCTCCTTCTCTACCTTTCTTCTCTTTTTTCTTCTCTCCTTTCCTTTTCATTAATTCTTCTTTAACCCCTCTTATTTTCAGCATTATTTGCCTTCCCTTGCCCAGCCCACTTACCTGATTTCTATTTCTCCCTTTCACCTTGTAATTAAAGTCTTATAATAATATTTTTGTAATTATTTTCTGTTTTCTTTTGATAGTCTGAGATGAATTGTTCCAAAGATTGTCTAAAGCTCGTGCTTGCTTCATCAATTATCTTTTTAAAAATATTAATTTATTCATTTGGCTGTGCTGGGTCTTAGTTGCACCCTGTGGGATCTAGTTCCCTAACTAGATATCTAACATAGACCCCCTGCACTAGGAGCTCATAGTCAGCCACTGGACCAGCAGGGAAGTCCCTCATCTATTATCTTCAAGAAGAGTCCCCTCAACCTCTTCATTACTTCTCATGATTTCCTTTCTCTTTTTATACCCTGTGTGTACGTGTACATGCTGTCCCTCAAGGCACTGTGCTCAGCACCAAGACCTAAAAGATGGGCAAATATTCACCTCTGACCAAGACATCAACTTATTCCTTCAATCACTTCTTAGTTTAACAATTGAGGATTCCTATCTGTGTGTTAAGAAGGAAGTCAAAGCCTCCCATGATAAAGATTACTCAGAGTTTACTCAAATTTAATCATAGTATTTAGAGCTTTACAATTTACATATAAATATATAGATATGTAGATAGATATGCACTTTAAATAAGCACGATTTTCTTTTGCAAGGAAGCAGAACTTGAAGTTTGCTTCAGTCTGAGATTCTAATGCCTGGCTCTCTGTATGAGTCATGATTCTTGGTCAGCTCTGATCCTGATCCTACCCTACTTTCTTTTCTATCCCCAACTCAGACATTGACAGTATACGTTAGTTTCCCCAAATTATTTCAACAGACATGTTTGAGTCTAATAACCAACAATTAATATGATGATCCAATAAAGGGAACCAGGCATCTTAACCAATTTTCCTCAGCACACCTGAGTATACTGTGTATGTGTGAGCATGCATGCTAAGTCGCTTCAGTCTTGTCCAACTTTTTGCAACTCTATGGACTGTAGCCCACCAGGCTCCTCTGTCCTTGGGATTCTCCAAGCAACCATATTGGAGTGGGTTGTCATGCCCTCCTGCAGGGTATCTTTTCTACCCAGGGATCGAACCCAAGTCTCTTATATCTCCTACATTGGCAGGCATGTTCTTTTACAAGTAGGGCCACCTGAGAAGCCTTAGTATACTGTGTATTGTGTTCAATAGTTTATTTTTCTCTCATATAGTCACACATATGCACAGTATATACTGTATAAGTCATACAATAAGTATGGAAAAATGTTTTGAATGAATGAATAAATCATCTTGCAGTAATTATTTTCAGTATACTATATTTTGAATGATACTTTGAACAATATAGAATGGATAATTTCAAATTATGAGTATAGATTTTAAACATTACAGTTATTTGAGAAAGTTAAAGAAACCTTTTGAACAATAGGTTTTCATGTATATTTGTACTAATAATATGTACCACACATGCCTGAAAGTTTGAGGATCAAAAGCAACCTTTGAAAAAGTGCTTGTAAGCAATAAAGGTACTATCATCATTTATGTCATTAACATTGATGTTATTTCATAAATACTTGGGAAAATGGCATTAGAATAAAATTATTTAATTTCACAATGATTAATTTTAATAAAGGAATAAAATTCAACAGACACATATGCATACATGTGTGTATCTGTATGTGTGTGTATATATATTTATAATTATAAATTACAAATAGTCTGGATTCCTATCTGTGTGTTAAGAAGGAAGTCAAAGCCTCCCATGATAAAGATTACTCAGAGTTTACTCAAATTTAATCATAGTATTTAGAGCTTTACAATTTACATATAAATATATAGATATGTAGATAGATATGCACTTTAAATAAGCACGATTTTCTTTTGCAAGGAAGCAGAACTTGAAGTTTGCTTCAGTCTGAGATTCTAATGCCTGGCTCTCTGTATGAGTTCATGATTCTTGGTCAGCTCTGATCCTGATCCTACCCTACTTTCTTTTCTATCCCCAACTCAGACATTGACAGTATACGTTAGTTTCCCCAAATTATTTCAACAGACATGTTTGAGTCTAATAACCAACAATTAATATGATGATCCAATAAAGGGAACCAGGCATCTTAACCAATTTTCCTCAGCACACCTGAGTATACTGTGTATGTGTGAGCATGCATGCTAAGTCGCTTCAGTCTTGTCCAACTTTTTGCAACTCTATGGACTGTAGCCCACCAGGCTCCTCTGTCCTTGGGATTCTCCAAGCAACCATATTGGAGTGGGTTGTCATGCCCTCCTGCAGGGTATCTTTTCTACCCAGGGATCGAACCCAAGTCTCTTATATCTCCTACATTGGCAGGCATGTTCTTTTACAAGTAGGGCCACCTGAGAAGCCTTAGTATACTGTGTATTGTGTTCAATAGTTTATTTTTCTCTCATATAGTCACACATATGCACAGTATATACTGTATAAGTCATACAATAAGTATGGAAAAATGTTTTGAATGAATGAATAAATCATCTTGCAGTAATTATTTTCAGTATACTATATTTTGAATGATACTTTGAACAATATAGAATGGATAATTTCAAATTATGAGTATAGATTTTAAACATTACAGTTATTTGAGAAAGTTAAAGAAACCTTTTGAACAATAGGTTTTCATGTATATTTGTACTAATAATATGTACCACACATGCCTGAAAGTTTGAGGATCAAAAGCAACCTTTGAAAAAGTGCTTGTAAGCAATAAAGGTACTATCATCATTTATGTCATTAACATTGATGTTATTTCATAAATACTTGGGAAAATGGCATTAGAATA
This sequence comes from Madoqua kirkii, assembly GCA_006408675.1. Taxonomy (NCBI): domain Eukaryota; kingdom Metazoa; phylum Chordata; class Mammalia; order Artiodactyla; family Bovidae; genus Madoqua; species Madoqua kirkii. Next base: position 18,708 of record SJYC01080095.1, read on the forward strand.
AAATTATTTAATTTCACAATGATTAATTTTAATAAAGGAATAAAATTCAACAGACACATATGCATACATGTGTGTATCTGTATGTGTGTGTATATATATTTATAATTATAAATTACAAATAGTCTCTTTGTATATAATTAGAAGTATTCAATATGGAATATTTATGCAAAATACTCATTTTTCTTATGGCTGCTACTGCTGCTAAGTCGCTTCAGTCATGTCCAACTCTGTGTGACCCCATAGACAGCAGCCCACCAGGCTCCTCTCTTCCTGGGATTCTCCAGGCAAGAATACTGGAGTGGGTTGCCATTTCCTTCTCCAATGCATGAAAGTGAAAAGTGAAACTGAAGTCGCTCAGTCGTGTCTGACTCTTCGTGACCCCATGGACTGCAGCCTACCAGGCTCCTCCATCCATGGGATTTTCCAGGCAAGAGAACTGGAATGGGGTGCCATTTCCTTCTCCATTTCTCATGGCTAGGATTTGATTATTCTCTACTTAAAATTTAGTACTAACTTGAGCCTTATGCTTTTTTCATAGATGCTGGCAGGAGACATGAAACTGCTTGGTCAGAGACAAAGAACTTCATCACACCACATCAACGATACAGAAAGTCACATGAGTATCCATATGTCTGTATCAATTCTGCTTGCCCTGAAAATCCCAAGCAGGACGTCTAGACAGATGTCTGCATATACAGAGGGTTGTAACACAGAACGGGAACACTGAACTTAAGAAACCAACGAGTTTATACCAAGCAAGTTTTATAGGAAACCTTTGTCCCTGAAGGAAATGTAACCTCACCCCTCAGCTGCTTGCTGTAAACACAGTCCTGAGAAATGGCTCAGCTAATGTGTTCAGGCATGAACTGTGGCACCAGCAGCACAGGTGGAAATGAGAGTGATGCAGAGAGAAAGAAATAAATCTCACCTGTTCACCTGAAACTGTCACAGCATTGTTAATTGGCTATACCCAATACAACATAAAAAGTTAAAAATTGAATTTCCGTATTAAGAAAAGTAAAAGTTGGCCCTATATAATCTGGTGTTAACTATAATCCTGGACTTTGCTCTAATATTTTAAACACAGACTTAATATAAAAATGACTTTGTTCCAGCCAAGTGAGATTGAGTCCACTAACATTTACTTAATGCCTACTATGTGTCTTTCTCTACACTGGGTGCTTTGTTAGCTAAGCAACCATTCAGTGCGAAAGAAACCATTCCAGTAAAAAGGCTTTCAAAAATAGCTATTTCAAACAGCCGACTATCTGAGAATAGGCAAGGCAAAAAGGAAGCTATTGTCTAGTAGTGATCAATTTCAAGCAGTTTCAAAATGCCTCTGGTGATATCATTCTCACCATCTCATAATGTTTTGCAAGTTGTTAGGAAGAGAACATTAAATCACTCGGTCAGTGTAGAGCTATCTCTTCCCTATAACTCGTATAAATCCACTGTGTACAGGAAATCATCATTTAATCACTCCAATGCCATTCTCATAGATAAAGCTCTGCCTCTTTCTTTAGAATTATGTTACAGATGTTGCAGAATCTGTTTATTCACACAAAGGAAAATGTAAAAAAAATGTACAGCTTCTCTCCTGATGGAAGGTTTATACATGTCTGTGCACACACACCCATACAGACTGACCTCTTTCCATCTCTGTCACCCTTCTAACAATCATCCTGTTAACAATCTCTCTCAACTGCAGTTACCAACAAATTATTCTATGGTTTGCACTCTGATGTACTCCATTCTCTTATATACTATTACAGTCTCGGGTAGAGTGATCTTTGAAATGTAAATTCAGCAATTTATCTCCATGGTAAAGCTATCCAATGGTTTATCCTGTTTTTGCTGGGTTAAAGCAAAAACTCCTTATTATTTACAGTCCCCTAGATTTGCTAGATTAGGAGTCTGAAAACTGTGGCCCACGAGCTAAATAAATTTGCAATGTTATTTGTAAATAAAATTGTATTGGTATATAGTCATACATTCTTATCTATTGTCTGTGGCTGATTTTGCACTATTGTCAGAGTTGAATAGCTGCAACAGGATGGTAAGGCTTGAAAATTTAAAAACATAACTTTTAAGTATATTTATTATTTAAACAATAATTTAGTATGTCTATATATTTATTATATATTAAACATATTCTTTTAAAAATTCTTATTTATTTTTGGCTACACTGGGTCTTTGTTACAGGGTGTGGGCTTTCTTTAGCTGTGGCAAGCAGAGTCTGCTTTCAAGTTGCAGGGTGTGGGCTTCTTGCTGTGGCTTCTCCTGTTGGGGAGCACTGGGTCTGGGGCCAGCAGGCTTCAGTAGTTGTGGTTTACAGGCTCTGGAGTGTAGGCTCAGTACTTGTGGTACTACTCAGGCTTAGTTGCCCTGAGGCATGTGGGATCTTCCCAGACCTGGGATTGAACCCATGACGCCTGCATTGGCAGGCGATTCTTAACCACTGGACCACCAGGGAAGTCCTGTATTTTTTTTTTTTAATTTAAGTATAATTGGTTTATAATATTGTGTTAGTTTTAAGTGTACAACAATTGGTTCTTCTCCATTATAGTTTATTATAAGATATTGAATATATTTCTCTGTTCCATACAGTAAATCCCTGCTGTTTATCTATTTTCTATATGGTTGTATGCAGCTGTTAATCCCATACTCCCAATGTATTCCTCTTCCTCCTTCCTCTTTGGTAACCATAAGTTTGTTTCTATGTCTGTGAGCCTGTTTCTGTTTTGTAAATAAGTTCATTTGTACTATTTTTTAGATTTCACAAATATGTGACATCACATATTTGTCTTTCTCTGACTGACTTCATTTAGTATGATAGTCTCTAGGTCCATCCATATTGCTGCAAATGGCATTATTTCATTCTTTTCTATGACTGAGTAATACTCCAGTGTATGTATCTTGCATCTTCTTTATCCATTCAGCTGTTGATGGTCTCTTAGGTTACTTCCTTATCTTGGTAGTTGTCAATAGTGCTGCAAGGAATGTTGGAGTGCACGTATCCTTTCAAATTAGAGCCATTGTATTTTCCAGTTATATGTTTTCTAAATCATATAATAACTCTATTTTTAGTATTTTTTTTAAAGCAACTTCCATAATGTTCTACATAGTGGCTGCACTAATTTACATTCCCACCAACAGTGTAAGGAAATTTCCTTTTCTCAACACCCTCTCCAGCATTTATTATTTGTAGACTTTTTGAAAATGACCATTCTAAACACTATGAAGTAATATCTCATTATAGCTCTGAATATATTACTCTATTAGCAATGTTGAGCATCTTTTCTTGTGCCTATCGGCCATCTGTGTCTTCTTTGGAAATGTGTCTGTTTAGAATTTCGGTCCATTTTTTATTAGGTTGCTTGTTTCTTGCTATTGAGTTATATGAGCTATTTGTGTATTTTGGAAATTAAGCACTTCACGGTTGCCTCATTTTGATACTTTATCCTAGTCGTAGGTTGTTATTTTGCATTCTTTTTTGGTTTTATTACAGAGTTATACGTTTGATCCCAACTGTTTATTTTTGCTTTTATTTCTACTGAATTTCTATTTTATTGCTGCATAACTACAACAAAATTATCACTTTAAAACAAAAATATATAACCTGCTATTTCCAAACACCACACCATGGTACCCTATAAACATCTGGAACAATGTTCAATGAATCATGAAACTTAAACTCTAAAGTGAAAGTGAAGATGAAGTCTGTCAATCATGTCTGACTCCTTGCAACCCCATGGACTGTAGCCTGCCAGGATCCTCCGTCCCTGGGATTTTCCAGGCAAGGATACTGGAGTGGGTTGCCATTTCCTTCTCCAGGAGATCTTCCCGACCTAGGGACTGAAGCCAGGTCTCCAAGAAAGTCTAATTAAATATTTAATGCAAAGTGTTTGAAAATCAAGGAAGGTAATATTGCCAATGTGTCGGATTTTTGTTTTATTTTGTTCAAATAGTTCTATTACTACAAATATGTATGATTTAAAATGTTGATTTCTAGAAGGAAAACAATCAGATAATAAAGACTGGTAAAGGTCAGTTTTCATTCCAATCCCAAAGAAAGCAATGCCAAAGAATGCTCAAACTACCACAGGATTACATTCATCTCACAGACTAGCAAAGTAATGTTCAAAATTCTCCAAGCCAGGCTTCAACAGTACGTGAACCATGAACTTCTAGATGTCCAAGCTGGATTTAGAAAAGGCAGAGGAACAGAGACAAATTGCCAGCATCCACTGGATCATCAAAAAAGCAAAGGAGTTCCAGAAAAATATCTACTTCTGCTTTATCGCCTATGTCAAAGCCTTTGACTATGTGGATCACAATAAACTGTGGAAAATTCTGAAAGAGATGGGGTACCAGACCACCTGACCTGCCTCCAGAGAAATCTGTACATAGTTCAGGAAGCAACAGTTAGAGCTGGACATGGAACAGCAGACTGGTTCCAAATAGGGAAAAGAGTACATCAAGGCTGTATATTGTCACCCTGCTTATTTAACTTATATGCAGAGTACTGGATGAAGCACAAGCTGGAATCAAGATTGCTGGGAGAAATATCAATAACCTCAGATATGTAGATGACACCATCCTTATTGCAGGAAGTAAAGAAGAACTAAAGAGCCTCTTGGTGAAAGTGAAAGAAAAGAGTTAAAAAGTTGGCTTAAAGCTCAACATTCAGAAAACTAAGATCATGGCATCGGGTCCCATCACTTCATGGCAAATAGATGGGGAAATAGTAGAAACAGTGACAAACTTTATTTTCAGGGGGCTCCAAAATCACTGCAGATGGTGACTGCAGCTATAAAATTAAAAGATACTCGCTCCTTGGAAGAAAAATTATGACCAACCTAGATAGCATACTAAAAAGCAGAGACACTACTTTGCCAACAAAGGTCCGTCTAGTCAAGGCTATGGTTTTTCCAGTGGTCATGTATGGATGTGACAGTTGGTCTATAAAGAAAGCTGAGTGCCAAATAATTGAGGTTTTTGAAATGTAGTGTTGGAGAAGACTCTTGAGAGTGACTTGGACTGCAAAGAGATCCAACCAATCAATCCTAAAGGAAATCAGTCCTGAATATTCATTGGAAGGATTGATGTTGAAGCGGAAACTCCAATACGTGCTACCTCAATCGAATAACTGACTCATTTGAAAAGACCCTGATGCTGGGAAAGATTGAGGGCAGGAGGAGAAGGGGATGACAGAGGATGAGATGGTTGGATGGCGTCACCAACTCAATGGACATGAGTTTGAGTGAACTCCGGGAGTTGGTGATGGACAGAGAGGCTTAGTGTGCTGCAGTCCATGGGGTTGCATAGTGTCGGACATGAATAAGTGACTGAACTGAACTGAAATGAAATAATGGATAGAAGACTTGAAAGCATATTTAGCCAAAGAATGTACTACAAAAGCAAAATAAGGAGATAAAAATGACATTCAAAATCAATAGTAATTAGGGAATTACAAATTAAAACTACAATGAGCAATGAGTATATAATTTAGTAGTATAGCTAGACCTAAAGATCAGAATTACCAAAAATTACAGAGCAGGGGTTGCCTGAAACATGGGGTGGTTGTGAAAATTTAGTGCAAAGGGGTAACACGGAACTTTCTGTTATAATGAAAGTGTTCTAAGTCTTGACTGTGGTGCTTATTTCAGGACTGCACACACTTGTCAAAATCCATCCAGCTATACATTTAAATTGTACTCTTTTGGGAATTTGCATGGAAATTATACCTGAAGAAAGATGTTTAAAATGTTTATGCTTTGTTATCTCCCCAATCTTCCTATAGAGTTTTTATTTTAAAAATGTTTAGTTTCCAAAGAATTCTTTAAATAATGCTACATGCATCCACGTGTACATACTCACACACATACATACATGCCCATGGAAACAGGTAGTTGTGAAAAGCTAGGCTGATAATAAGACTGATAGATTCTAGGCTAGCCTCAGATCCAGGGGAATTCAAATACACTTAAGGTAAGGTACAGGGTAAACAAAATAAAGTCAAATCTAGAGAGGAGAATTGAGCAGACACCTGACTGGTAAAAAGAACTCTGTGGGTGTGTGTGTGTGTGTGTGTGTGTGTGTGTGTGTGAAAGAAGAATGCTGCAGTACATGATTTTATACTCTTGACCCTTCAGTCAAACACCAAATATTTGAGTGAATTTGTATGGATTTTTTCCCTTCCAAATAAATAGACTTGATTAAAATGGAATGGAATAGAGAAGGAGGTTTTGAATACTGAATTTTAAATGGTGACAAAAATCGTATGTATGAATATGCATTTATGCATGAGAGTACCATGTGTTAGGATCTGGATATAATTTGGTAAATCTTAAGTGTTCATTAAGCCATAATTTTTTTGTTGTGCTGGTATGAATCTGGGCTGTTCTAAGTGCATTTTTATATTATCCTACTATTAATTATAATAATTTTTAGATGAAGATGATATTTCCAGCGAGTTATCTGAAACTCACTTCTGTCGTGTATTTAGAACCAGTATTGGAATAAGACACAGGAGAGCTAGGGATGGACATAAAAACAGATTAGTAAACAATAATGGCAGAATGTACAAAAGGTTTTTACTAACCCTTTATAAAACATGTCACTGTCTCAAGTATATACTTAGAAACAGCTCACTAGAGAGAAATTTGGAATCTCAAATAAATCAGGGTCCCAAAACATGTCTTGCACAGCAGAAAACCAAGAGGACGTGTTCTTAATCCCAACAGTCCTTGGGTTAGCATGACAAAACCAAGATACATGAGCTAAGTAAAGTAAACCATTCACAGTGAGATCATCGAATCTTTCTCTCTTCTCCCCTCAACACAATGAAAGATGCTGAATTTTCCCATTTTACAAATGGGAAATCTGTGCATTGATGCAGATGTTATACAAAGTTACATAGCATACAATTTTGAGGTGTGTATTTGAATATCAGCTGATTTATATAAGGATTATAAACATAACAATTATATGGTTTTCTTTCTGCCTTTTATGTGGAGACTTCAGTTTCAAAAGATAGAGTTTGATTATCTATGCCTGCAGTGCTAAGGTATTAGGATTACATACTGAAATTATAGAAAGCAATATACAATACATTTTTGGGGGTACAGCAAATGACACATTTGTTTTTTAGAAGGAAAAAAGTCACAAAAATGTCACACATTTAAATCCAAACTACTCTCAATCTTTGTATTTTCAATATCTAACTCCTCCTGTGGTTATACATTATACATCCCTTCTTCCTTCTGAAGGCATATTTCATTTTTTCCTGTGGTGTTTTCACCTTCTCTTGCCTCTCAGGCATGCTTGGAAAATAAGGTGATAAATTGTGTGACTGGAATAAGTGCATTTGTGAAGAAAAAGAGCATTCTTTTACCAATTCTTTTCAATATTCTATGAGATTCAGAGTCAACACTGTGTGGATTCTGTGTGTACTTGGGACAGAGACAAAGAAATTGACCTCTGAGATGAATAAAGCATATGGTATTGTAGTAACTTAAGAGGTAGAGATAAGAAGTATTTATGTATATACACTTTTCCAGTTCTGGATCCCAGTCAGATTCCACAACTTCGCCAATGTGTCCTTCACTGAAAAATAAATGTCATGTTGAATCCTCTCCAACATCTTGTTTCTCTAGGGGATTAATTTCATATTAACTTCATCTTGATTAAGTAGATACTCAATACAAAAAAAAAGAAAAAGAGAGATCACATCTAGCAAGGTTAGCTATTATTATCCTTCATTATTCAGATGGTGAAACTGAGTCCTCTTTCTGAAGAGACATTAAACCAGGGACCCAGTCTGAGGTTCAGTTACTCCTGTTTAGGAAGAATCCTGCAGACTCAGTTAAGCAAAAATCCTCTACTCTTTGTCTGACCACATACTCACCCTGGCCTGCTTTCAGGTAAAATCCTTTTAGAGCAAAGAATCATTTTAGCCCCTCCCTGGTGGCTTAGACTGTAAAGAAATCTGCCTGGAATGCAGGAAATCCAGGTTCAGTCACTGAGTGAGAAGACCAGAGAGAAAGATCTCTGTTGCAGAAGGGAATGGCTACCCACTCCAATGTTTTTGCATGGAGAATTCCATGGACAGAGGAACCTGGCAGGCTACAATTCATGGGGTTGCAAAGAGCCAAACACAACTGAGCGACTAAACACTTTCATTAGCTTTCTATCTACCAGACCCCTCCTTACTCCAACCATGCAACCCCTGCCCTTGATTATAAATCCATATTTTTCCTTATTGTGTCCAGAGTTATACTCATGTCTACCAAAAAACTTCACTACAGTAGCCCCTCCCTTGAATATAGTCTTTGGCATTGTCTTTAATAAACATTATGAATAATTTTTCTAAGCATGAGATATGCTTATTGCTATTGGCATATCATTGATTCTAGACCTCTGCCAACTGAGATGGATTATATATGCATTATTACATTATTATATATAAAATATATTACCATTATATATAGGCATATATAATTATATTCTCTGTGGCATATTTAGATATGTGTGAAACTAGTAAAATAGTGGGGGTTTTATATATATACATGATATTTACATGTGTATGTGTGTGACTATATGTATATATATACACATGCCTATATATGCACATATGCTGTGTGCTTTTCTAAAAATCATGTATTATTTCTCACAAGAGTTTTCTATTTAAAACTGGATTTTTTCAATCTATGTATGTGAGTATATGCAAATAAAATGGATTAATTTTGTATTCAAGTCCAATATGTGTAAATATAACACAAAGCTTCAAAATATGACTGTTTAGTAGTCAAATGTATACATCACAGTTACATATAGATTCTACTAGTGACAGAAACTTCATTTGCCTGCAGCTTCTATCCCAGTCTGCCTAAGATGATAATGTGGGTGACGAAATAAAGAGGAGGCGGCACACCTGCCTCCAGTTGTTTATAGGGAGACTGAGAGAACTGGCTCCTGGTACTGAGGAACAGCCAGGCTGAAATCCTACCCTGCACCATTTGTAGAAACAGCTCCCTTGGAATATCCTCCCTAAGGAAACATCATTTGTGAAAATATCTGGCACAGATGACACATCTAGTGGTGTGATTTCTCTACTCTGGGGAATATGCTTATTAATGACCACTGCTTTTTGAAATGGCTCTGTTGGTTTACAATCTAAACAGCACCTAGGGGTGCTTCCTATTCCCTCGCTTTCTCAAGCATTAGTCAGCTTTCTACTCTATGGAAATGGCAATGCAAAGTGATCTCTGTTTGTTTTGTAAAATTTTAATTTGTTCATTGTATTTTTGTCATACACTTGTCATACATTTGCATCCCTTATGTGACTTTCCTGTTCACTTAACATACGTGTTTTTCTTGATTTCCTGTCATTTTCTTGTTTTGCATCCAAACTTTATAAAAATTTGAGTTATTATTTACCCTAAGTTTTAAATTTTGCCAATAACTTTTCCCAACTTGACATACCTATTTTCATTTTTTGAGTGAAAAATTTTAAATTTGATACTGTTTAACCCAGGAAGTTTACCCTATATAGTTTTTCTACCCCCCCCGCCCAGGGCTAACATAATCCTCTCTCACATTGACTAATAGTATTTCCTCTCTTCCCCTTATAATTCTAAATTTGGCATTTAAATACATAAACCCTTCAAGGTTTATTTTTGTACACTGTGAGATATTTACATAATTATTGTCCATATAATGTTAACTTTCTCGGTGTATCCATAAACTAAGTTCTTTCCTAAATAAGTTTTGATCTCCTTTATGGAACAACAGACTGACTCCAAATTGGGAAAGGTCATGAAGGCTGTATATTGTCACCCTGCTTATTTAACATATATGCAGAGTACATTATATGAAATGCTGGGCTGGATGATGCTTTTGAACTGTGGTGTTGAAGACTCTTGACAGCCCTTTGGAATGCAAGGAGATCAAATCAGTAAATCTTACAGGAAATCAGTCCTGAATATTCACTGGAAGACTGATGCTGAAGCTCAAACTCCAATACTCTGCCCACCTGATACAAAGAATTGACTCTTTGGAAAAGACCCTGATGCTGGGAAAGATTGAAGGCAGGAAGAGAAGAGGACAACAGAGGATGAGATAGTTGGATGGCATTACTGACTTGATGACATGAGTTTGAGTAAGCTCCAGGAGTTGGTGTTGGACAAGGAGGCCTGGCGTGCTACAGTCCATGGGGCTGCTGAAGAGCTGGACACGAATGAGCGACTGAACTGAAATGATCTATCACAAACCAAGTTCTCACACATAGAAAATTCTGTGTTCCATTTTATTTTTTTGTCTATTTTAGCCTAATTAATTATTTTTAATAATCCCTTTAGAGAGTGTTTTCAATCAGGTAGAGCACATTTTCTATGTTTGCTCAAAATTTTCATGATTGTCTTGAGCTTCCATGATTTTTCCCTACATAATTTTTTAAAATGCAGCTGAAATTTCATTAGACTTGCAAATATGTATAAATTTATTTGAGAGTGAATTGGCACCTTTATAACGTATCAAGAATTCCCTGGTGGCTCAGACAGTAAAGAATCCAGCTGCAATATGGGAGACCTGGATTTGATCCCTGAGTTTAGAAGATCCCCTGGAGGAGGGCATGGCAACCCATTCCAGTATTCTTGCCTGGAGAACCTCCAAGGACACAGGAGGCTGGCAGGCTATAGTCCATGGGGTGGCGAAGAGTCAGACACGACTCAGTGACTGAGCACATATAATATACTAAGTGATCGTGTTCATCAACACATTATACATTATACCTCTTTTTTCACTAAAATGGTTTTTTACTTGTTTTGCTATTCAACCGTTTCCATCATCTCACTTGTATAAACTTACCAACAATCTGTATAAGCTTCTCAATAATGCTTATTATAACCTCTCCAAATTATATTCCCTAGATAGTACATACCCCACTCCTAAATTCATGAATGATGTGACATAAACATAATGAGTTCAAAGAATAATGTTATATTCATTAAGTTCCTTAAAACTAGAGTTTGTTACACGTTTTTCTTCAACTGTGACTTTAGAGAAGGCATTATACATCTGCATCTCCATTTTCTTCCCTGTGTTATAGATTGATAAGACATTTGATGGTTTACTGTAAGATTCTGTTTAAAATATCTAGATGTCTAGTGTGCAGTAGACTCACCAATGCTTAGTAATAAATAATCCTAGTAATATATGCTATACCTAGTATTCTGCTTAGTTACTACTTAGTAAACACATTGAATTCTTTATGTTCGTGAACACTGACATGAATGTTAGAGTTATCAATTTATTTTATGTTATCTGTGATGCCATTATAACTTCTGATTGCTTTAAAAGGGTATCTACTAATTCTAGAGGATGATACATTTATAATAGTGTTTTTTAAAGAGTTTTAAAAGGCTAGATCTATGATCACTGTTTACATGAAAAATATTGAACAAAGTAAACAAGCACCCTATATGTTAGATGCAAATATTACCCCTCCTTTATAGATGATTAAACTTTGCTCCAGTAATGTTCCTTCAGTTCAGTTCAGTCGCTCAGTTGTGTCTGACTCTTTGAAACCCCATGAAACGCAGCACACCAGCCTCCCTGTCCATCACCAACTCCCGGAGTTCACCCAAACCCAAGTCCATTGAGTCTGTGATGCCATCCAACAATCTCATCCTCTGTCGTTCCCTTCTCCTACTGCCCTCAATCTTTCCCTCCATCAGGGTCTTTTCAAATGAGTCAGCACTTCACATTAGGTAGCCAAAATATTGGAGTTTCAGCTTCAACATCAGTCCTTCCAAAGAATATTCAGGACTGACTTCCTTTAGGATGGACTGGTTGGATCTCCTTGCAGTCCTAAGGGACTCTCAAGAGTCTTCTCCAACACCACAGTTCAAAAGCATCAGTTCTTTGGCACTCAGCTTTCTTTATAGTTCAACTCTCACATCCATACATGACCACTGGAAAAACCATAGCCTTGACTAGATGGACCTTTGTTGACAAAGTAATGTCTCTGCTTTTCAATATGCGGTCTAGGTTGGTCATAACTTTCCTTAGGAGTAAGCGTCTTTTAATTTCATGACTGCAGTCACCATCTGCAGTGATTTTGGATCCCCCAAAATAAAGTCTGACACTGTTTCTACTGTTTCCCCATCTATTTCCCATGAAGTGATGGAACCAGATGCCATGATCTTTGTTTTCTAAATGTTGAACTTTAAGCTAACTTTTTCACTCTCCTCTTTCACCTTCATCAAGAGGCTCTTTAGTTCGTCATTTTCTGCCATAAGGGTGACGTCATCTGCATATCTGAAGTGATTGATGATTCTCCCACCAATCTTGATTCCTTTGTTTCATCCAGCCCAGCTTTTCTCATGATGTACTCCGCATAGAAGTTAAATAAGCAGGGTGACAATATACAGCCTTGATGTACTCCTTTTCCTATTTGGAACCACTCTGTTTTTCCACGTCCAGTTCTAACTGTTGCTTCTTGACATGCATACAGGTTTCTCAAGAGGCAGGTCAGGTGGTCTGGTATTCCCATCTCTTTCAGAATTTTCCAC
>SJYC01080097.1:0-31069 GCA_006408675.1 Madoqua kirkii
AAAATACCTTTCAGGATCTGTGCTAAAGAAAAGAATTAGTATACACAGAGCTCTTTGAAGAGGACCAGCCTTACAGAGAATGATGAATAATGTAAAATATTATTAATAGTATTATGTATTTTAATATCTGGCATGGCAAAGCTTTACTTTAGCAATGTCACACTGTTTAAAAAAAGAACAAGTATTCTATTTTGTTTCTTTTTGTACACGCAATGTAGACTATTCATTAAAGTTGTTTCTAAATCCCATTAACCCCACTGTGATTATAATTGGAATTATATTAAATCCATTTATCAATTTGTGAAGAATCAAAATTTTATTGGTATTAATTACCCCTGAATCTAGCAAGGAATATAGTATATATCTCAATTATTAAAAATGTTAAGGCCTCTAAACTAATGTAATATGTACTTTATGTGTGCTCTACATATTTCTTGTTATTTTTAATCCACATTTTACTTTTTAGATGAAATGTTTGCTATGGTTTCTAATCAGCTCTTGTGAATATATAGCAAACATGCTTTATCTATATGGTCATGGTGGGTTAGTCGGTAAGTGGTGTCCAACTCTTTGCAACTCCCATGGACTGAAGTGGGTTGCCATTTCCTTCTCCAAGGTATCTTCCCAACCTAGGAATCAAACCTGAGTCTCCTACATTGCAGGCAGCTTCTTTACTGACTGAGTATCTTTATGCATATTCCCTAAACTGTCAGAATTTCACTTTCTTAATCAGTTTCATGTTGTTTAAATTGCATCTTGTGAAAAGATTATCATACAACTACAAATATTGATGTTTGACCTCTTCCTCTGCTTAATCCTTTGAGAAGGGAATGGCTACCCACTCCAGTATTCTTGCCTGGAGAATACCATGGACAGAGGAATGGTGGGCTATACAGTCCATGGTATTGGAAAGAGTTGGACAAGACTGAGTGACTCACACTTGCACTTTTCATCTTTGTATTTTACATCCTTTTCACATAATTTGCAGTGTTAGGGTAATATAAATTATATATTAGCTATCTTTCATCCTATCCTGATTCAAGTATGATTATTGTAAGTTTTCTTTTCTCCTCCATTAGGTGAAATATAGAATTTCATCACTCAGTATGGCTGAGAAATAATCTATTCCTAATTCTTATTTTACAGGGAGAAAATAAAAGATCACAAAGTGTAGCAAATAGTCTGAAGCTACCCGGTTGGCTAGAGGTGTAAATCTACTATAGCCCATTTTTCTTTAGTTGAGGCAGTCCTATCTGGTGTATCTTATTCTGAATTAAATAAATAGATAAGGGTTTCCTCTCACCTTTCCCATTCTGATTAAGCCACTATTTCAGTAAACCGAAGTTTAGAATGATTAGTTCTATTAACGATTGCTGAAAGAGCAGCAGGGGGGCTTGTATCACTTTCTGGTCTGGGAGATGTTCTTCGGTGTTCCTCAGTTTCACGGGTTCAATTCAGTCATTCAGTCATGTCTGATTCTTTGTGGCCCCATGGACTGCAGCATGTCAGGTTTCCATGTCATTCACCAACTCTTGGAGCTTGCTTTAACTCACGTCCATTGAGTTGGTGATGCCAGCCAGCCATCTCATCCTCTGTTGTCCACTTCTCCTCCTGCCTGCAATTATTCCCTGCATCAGGGTCTTTTCCAAAGAGTTAGTTCTTTACATCAAGTGGCCAAAACATTGGAGTTTCAGCTTCATCACGTTCTTCCAATGAATATTCAGGACTAGTTTTCTTTAGGATTGACTGGTTAGATCTCCTTGCAGTCCAGGGACTCTCAAGAGTCTTCTCCAACACCACAGTTCAAAAGCATCAATTCTTTGGCACTCAGCTTTCTTTATGGTCCAACTCTCACATCCATACATAACTACTGGAAAAATCATAGCTTTGACTAGATGAACCTTTGTCAGTAAAGTAATGTCTCTGCTTTTTAATATGCTGTCCTTGTTTGTCATAGCTTTTCTTCTGAGGAACAAGCTTTTTTTTGTTTTTTTAATTTCATGGCTGCAGTCACCATCTGCAGTGATTTGGGAGTGCAAGAAAATAAAGTCTGTCACTGTTTCCACTGTTTCTCCATCTATTTGCCATGAAGTGATGAGACCAGATGACATGATCTTCATTTTTGGAATGCTGAGTTTCAAGTCAGCTTTTCCACTCTCCTCTTTCTCTTTCATCAAGGAGCTCTTTAGTGCCTCTTTGCTCTCTGCCATAAGGGTGGTGTCATCTGCAAAACTGAGGTTATTGATATTTTTTCCAGCAGTCTTGATTCCAACTTGTGCTTCATCCAGCGCAGCATTTTGCATGAGGTGCTCTGCATATAAGTTAAAGAAGCAAGGTGACAATGTACAGCCTTGCTGTACTCCTTTCCCAATTTTACACCTGTCCGCCGTTCCATGTTCAATTCTCACTGTCGCTTCGATTTATCAGGAGGCAGGTAAGGTGATCTGGTATGCCCATCTCTTTCAGAATTTTTCACTGTTTTTTTTTTGTGATCCACACTTTAAAGGCTTCAGCTAGTCAATGAAGCAGAAGTAGATGATTTTTTTCTGGAATTCTCTTACTTTTTCTATGATTCAATGGATATTGGCAATTTGGTCTCTGGTTCCTTTACCTTTTCTAAATTCAACTTGAACTTCCAAAAGTTCTTGCTTTTACGTATTGTTGAAACCTAGCCTGGAGAATTTTGAGCATTACCTTGCTAGTGCGTGAGATAAGTACAATTGTGTAGTAGTTTGAACATTCTTTGGCATTGCCTTTCTTTGGGATTGGAATGAAAACTGACCTTTTCCAGTCCTGTGGCCACTGCTGAGTTTTCCAAATTTGCTAGCTTATTGAGTACAGCATTTTCACAGCATCATCTTTTAGGATATAAAACATCCTAAATAAGCATATGAAATAGCTCAACTGTAATTCCATCACCTCACTAGCTTTGTTTGTAGTAATGCTTCCTATAGCCCACTTGACTTTGCACTCCAGGATGTGTGGCTCTAGGTGAGTGATCACACCATTATGCTTATCAGAGTCATTAAGATGTCTTTTGTATAGTTCTTCTATATTTTCTTGCCACATCTTATTAATATCTTCTGCTTTTTTTAGGTCCTTGCTGTGTCTGTCCTTTATTAAGCCCATCCTTGCATGAAATGTTCCCTTGATGTGCCTAATTTTCTTGAAGAAATCTCTAGTCTTTCCCATTCTATTGTTTCCATCTATCTGTTTGCATGGATCACTTAGGAAGGCTTTGTAGTCTCTCTTTGCTATTCTTTGATTTTCCTAACTTGTAAAAAATGAATTTTATACATTTATTATCACAAAGCAGCTACTAATTAAAGAGATCTTAGGAATTGTCATAGTCTGTTTTCAAATGTCCAGAATTCAAAACCTAAGCATCTGAAATCTCCTTTCTCCCTGAGAGATCAAATAAGTTAACATGTGTTTCCTCCTCCTAAGGACCTGGGAAAATGCCAACCTTTGATTCCAGAGCCCTAAGACATGAAATCGGAGAAGGCAATGGCACCCCACTCCAGTACTCTTGCCTGGAAAATCCCACAGCCTGGAAGCCTGCAGTCCATGGGGTTGCAAAGAGTTGGACACAACTGAGCGACTTCACTTTCACGCATTGGAGAAGGCGATGGCAACCCACTCCAGTGTTCTTGCCTGGAGAATCCCAGGGATGGGGGAGCCTGGTGGGCTGCCGTCTATGGGGTCGCAGAGTCAGACATGACTGAAGTGACTTAGCAGCAGCAGCAAGACATGAAATAAGCATTTTAGGGTGATTATTACAGGTACAAGAATGGATAGGGTTCTTGTACAAGGTAGAATACAAGAATGGCAAACAACTTAAAGTGCTGTGGAGTCTTGGTTACAGGGGCAACCATGTAGTTAGTAGATTTTCTGAGTGAGGAGTGGAGTTTCTACGTGCTCTCTATGGACCAGAAATTCAGTGAACTAGTGGAGGGCTGAGAGATGGTTGTGTCTTTGTGTGCTTAATTGAAGGCAGACTCGGGAACAATGGCTTGAAATGTATTATCTCCCCCTGGAAAAGGAAACAAGGAGTTCGCAGATTTCCTTTTCCCAGAGGGCAGTGTGGTTTATTTTGAGCATTCTAGCCTTTTCTGTAATGGAGGGACCATGATGATTGAAGACACTATTCAGAAGGTTTGGAGAGACAGAAGGCATGGCTGTTCTTAAGATGGAATGTTAGTTATAAAGAGGATGGATGCCTTTTGCATTCACTGCAAAGCAAGTGAATGCTCTTAGGTGTCATGAATCCTGAGCAAGCAAGTGTGACAAACTTCAATGCTTGGTATAGATTGTTTTGTGAGAATCATGTTCATAAACTCAAGTTATTCACTCTTTAAAAAATAGGAAGATTCAGACTGTGATTGTTTTTAAAAAATATTTATTAGAGTATGGTTGATTTACCATGTAGTGTTTCAGGTGCACAGCAAAGTGATTCAGTTATACATGTGTATTCATTCTTCATTAGATTCCTTTCTCATAAAGGTTGTCACAGAATATTGAGTTCCCTGTGCTATATAGTAGATCTTGTTGGTTATCTACCTTATGTATAGTAGGGTGTGTGTTTTCTTTCCAAGCTCTGATATGTTCTTCCCCCAACCCCCAGATTGTCTGTGTTAATGTACATATTTCATGAAATAATGCTTTTATAATACAGTCCTTAAGAACCTGAAGATATATATATACACACACGCACACATATATAGGTAGATACATATGTATTGATCTAGCTGAATCACTTAGCTGTAACCCTACACTGTCAGTCAACTGTATTTCAATAAAACAAGTGTATCAGAAGAAGCCAGAGCTATAGATGAGGCTTTAGGAGGTGAGGTAGAGTTTATGTGTCATCTGTTAGTCCTTTGGGCTTATAGAGTTTCATGAATAAAGAATATTCTTCCATACATGTGGCTATCTCATGCAGGTGGCAGTATATTTCTTTAGATATATGCAATTATTAGCTCTTTGATACTAAACATTATAATTAGTCACTTTGATTTTGTTTTACAGAGAAAGGGATGAAAGAGGATTAAACAATTTAGGCAATCTCTTTTTTTTTCTTTAATTAAGAATCAATTCAGTTCAGTCGTTCAGTCATGTCTGAATAGCTCTCGCTAAATAAAAACATTCTTTGCACTCACTACTTTTTCACATGATTTTCAGCTTTGTGATGTGGTATACACATATCTGAACTCTGCCAGAGTAGGATGCTCTGTGAGATTGATACACTCGCTCCAGCAATGAACTTGAAGGTGTTGCAAGTATCTGTGAGATCCAGACAGGATGATGTTCAAGTCGTTATGGAGCATGTGCTTTCTGTCTTTATCAAAGTTAAAAATGCTTGCACTTAACAGTCATTTGCATATTATAGAGACATTTCCCCTGATATTTTTAATCTTTGACACCTTGTATCATTATTAAACCAATCACCATAACAGCTACTTCAAAAATGATACATTATATCCCCTGAGTTTATCAATCATAGAACAATCTCAGTCCATCACATGAATTATTACAAAACTCTTTGATATGTGTACCAAAAAGGGAAGAGTAGTCTCTTGTCTTTGAACTTTTTAAGACAATTGCATTAGAGCTGAACTGTGAAGCACTCTTGTGTCAATTATAAAGACATTATTCAGTGGCTGTGCTCAATCCATCTGACTTACGTTAACCCCACAACTTTCACTATTAACTTTACTTTCCCTTTCTTTTAATATTTGACACTTACATATCCTAAAAGATTGGTAGGATCTTTGAAATAGAAATCAAGTAGTACAGAGTTGCCAGAGTGGAGGATGTGAAACAAGGGTATAAATCAGGGTGAATTTTAGTGGAACACAAGATGGTTTTAGATGGCATGCTGGAAAGGCAATAATTAACCTTGAATCTTACAGTGAGAAAGTTATTCTCATCTCAGCCTTCTTTCATTCCCTCTGGATACATCAAGGAGAATGAATCAGAATGTTGCTAATGGATCTTTAACACACCTTCAACACTTGCCATTATAGCCAAGACTGGACGTTAATCTCAAAGCCTGGAAATAGAGCAGGATAAAGGTGTATATTTGTTATTTGAAAAATTTTGTAATCTTATATTTAAGGTAAGTGAATATGGTGATTTTCCATTTTTAATTGATTATGATAAAAAAGTTTCCTTTTAAATAAGTTTATAATTGAAACAGCAATTTGATTGAAGAGTATCAACAAATAGTAAAGATAATATGAGAAAAGCGTCCAAACCACAACACTGACTTTACAGTTGGAGGACAGAATTTTGGTGTTGTTCGGTGTTGTTTCTGTTTCTTGGCTGCACTGGGTCTTAGCTGCGGTGCTTAGACTCCTCTAGGTGTGGTGTCCGGGCCTTGGAGCACAAGGGCTCAGTGGTTAAGACGGGCGGACTTAGCTACAGTTTGTGGCATCTTAGTTCTCTGATGAGAGTTAGAACCCTGGCCTCCTCCTTGGGAACACTTATCCATTGGACCACCAAGGAAGTACCGAGGACTGAATTTTTGAGTAAACAAATTTGTTACAAACTAAATTGTGTCCTTTCTAAATGTATTTGGTGAAGCCCTAGCCCTCAGTTCCTAAGAATATGATGACTGCATTTGGAAATATTAATAGGACCTTTAAAGAGGCAGTTATGGTTAAATGAGGTGGTTTAAGTGAGGACTGGGGGGCCCCTAGTCCGGCTTGCTGGGGTTCTTCTAAGAAGAGAAGAAGAATGAACACCATAGTGTGGACACACAGATGGAATGCCATGTAAGGACAGAGGGAGAAGGTGGCCATCTCAAAGCCAAGGAGGGAGGCTCAGAAAAACTGAACCTACTAACACCTGATTTCAAACTTTTAGCATCCAGATAAAAGAAATACCTGTTTTTAAGCCACATAGTGGGTGGTATTTTTGTTCTGGCAGCCTCAGCTGGCCTATACAGGGGTCAAGAATGGAATCAGAGCAGGAGAGTCACAATTTGAACTGATGTTTCCTTACTCCTTTCTAATCTCCAGAGTTATTGGTGTATTCTTCATTTATAGAAGTCAGAGTGTCTTGGGACTTAAGACACAAACGTAAATAAGGCAGTCTGTGGCCTCAACTACTTTTGAGTGATACTAGTATTGAAAAGAATAATTATGCGCAGTCCTAATAAATAGTCCTAATGGGAATACAACTGCTTCTATCAACATCTTCTTGATTGTGGATGTAAATTATGGTTTCTCAGTAATTATAGACCAGTGATGCTCAGCCAGAAGTGATTTTGTCCCCCTAGGAACATGAGACACTTCGGCTGTCATGGCTTGAGGGTGTGGACAGTTATGCTAACAGCTTCTCGTAGGCTGAGGTCACAGAAACTGTTAAATAACTTGTGATGCACAGAACTCCCTCCAGGATAAATAATCATTTGTTCCAGAATTTCAGTAGTAGTGATGTTGAGAAACTGTGATGTAGAGAGAACAGAATGATGGAAAACAACTAGACCCCAAGTTTGTATGAATTTAAAAACCATTCTCTATGCCATGTAATAAAATATCAGTACAGAATTGGAGACATTGAAAACATGGTCCCATGGTTAAAATGTGCTCAGGTTTCTTCTTTTATAACCTTTTTCTTTGTGTATAAGAAAAATTTGGATGAGATGATACATGTGCCAGACAGATGTAGCCTGATGTACTTTATTATTTCCATTATGTTAGACATCACAGACAGCTAGTTTCTGAGAACTAGGACTTATTTATCTGTTTGTCCCAAGTCTTTGGTATGAAGATAGAATAAATTATTCAGTTAATCAGTGAGTTAACACATGAAATAATGCTCAGGTTAAGCTTTCTCAATTATTTCCTCTATAATATCAAGATTTAACACCTGCATGATGGGGATGGTAGAAGAGAAGCCCAGAATCTGACATAGGTTGAGACAAATTATACAATATAAAACTATCATACATTTTCTTTATTTCAGTAATGTTCAGTTACATTGAAGTGGTGCCTTGGAACACTTACTTTTGTGAATAAAGATACATACAAATTTTGGTTAGGTTTTGCACACTTAATTCGTGACTTAGATTGTTGGAGAAAATGTCATTGAACTGGTGGTCAGCTCCTTTTCTTTCATCTATGTTTCTGTCTCTAACAGATGGTTGGTTTGTGATCCCACTGGGTGCTCCAGTGCTGCTCATTAAAAATTTTTTGTTTTATAGGCCATGTACCTTCATACCTCCCATGTCTCTTAATTAAAAGAGACGATATCCTTTAATACTTGGATACATTCCTTAGGACCTTCCAGCCAATAATGCCACTGAAAGACTTCCACGTATTGGTACTACTAGAAAAAAATAAGAAATAAGTGTATCTAAGAGCTTTTCAGATGCAAATCATCCTGAAGTCAACAGACTAGTTAGTTAACTATTGTTCTTAATAATTTATTTTAAGGACTTTAAAAAATTATTTATTGACTGCACTGGGTCTTGGTTGCAGCACACAGGATCTTTAGTTGTGGCATTTGGGATCTAGTTCCCTGATCAGGGATTGAACCCTTGCCCCCTAGATTCAGGGAGTGTGGAATCTTAGCCACACTTAATAATTTTAAAGTACTATACCTAGCAATATCTAGAAATAAAATACACATGTGATTTTTAATAAGCACTGATATATTAAATATTTTGAAAAGTATGAGTTCACTTTTTTGGACACGTATTATTTGCCTGGTACTGCTGAGCATGTTATAAAAAATATTTCACTCATTTCCATAACTCTGTATGAAGTATGAGTATTTTCCAGTTTACAAATGAGAAAACTAAGTTCGGAATTGAATACGTTACATGCAGTTACACAGATTTTAAGATAAAAAAATTAGATTCAAATTCAGAAAAAAAATAGGCTTTTTGTGAACATAGGAAAAGCAACCAATATCTATTAACATACCTAGGTCAGTATCATTTAGACAATAAAAAAGAGAACAAAAGGAAATTCTGAAGGATATAGGCACTGATGTTAAAACATTATATCAGAATTCTCAAGTGATCCCATATCCTTAGATATCGCAGCTGTATCTTCAGAGATGTTGTTTCCTCAGTCTGTGTGCTGGTGATGTTATGCTGCTGTTTTCTGCTCTCTATGTGGCAGTTAAAAACCATTAAGCAGATAAACCATGCATCAATCATCAGTAGTTTAGTCACTAAGTTGTTCCAACTCTTTTGCCACCTCATGGACTGTGGCCCACCAGGCTCCTCTGTCCATGGGATTCTCCAGTCAAGAATAATGGAGCGGGTTGCCATTTCCTTCTCTAGTGGATCTTCCTGACTCACAGACAAAACCTGCGTCTGGTGATTGGCAGGTGGATTCTTTACCACGGAGCCACCTCAGTCTTCAGTTGGAAGATGAAGAATTAATAGAGAATTGAGTGCATGGACCAGAATCATTGAAACCCTGAGTTCAAATCCTGAAACATCATTTATGATTTTGTGTTTTACAACAGTGACCTTCACTTTTCTTATATTTGAAAACTAGCAAAAATTGCTAATTTGTATTTAGAATTAATGGGTGGTTATTTGCTATATTTAAAAGTAAAGAAAACCAGACAACAACAAAGGTAGTGGCTGACATATACAGCAAGTGCTCTCTAAAAGTTATTGGCCTTTCCATCATCTCATACATCTAACTTTCAGCTACTTCATAGTCACCTCATTTAAATCCTGCATATATGTTTGGCGAGATGGATTGTCTCTTAATGCAGAAATGCTGCCAGCATGAAGGTAACAAATTAAAGATACAATCAAGCCAAAACTAGAAATCACCTCTACTCCAACAGGAGTTGTTCAGCTGCTACTTCTGTATGGATTTTGGACAGATTTCCCTTGTCCTGAGGGAGACACACAGCATTTAAAAGCCTCACCAACATTTACTGGCTATATATCTTCCTTTTGGTTTTTAAATTTATGTATAGAACTATACTCATAAAACAGATTAATGCTTTTCAAATCCACCATAACACTCACTGTATATTTCTCAAAGCAGTTACCTTGGGATATCAATGAATTTAAGAGATGGATTTAAATAAATTGGTTAACTATTGTTGCCAGAGGTGTTAGAATTTATTTTTTGCCTTGAAGAGTTAGAGGTTCTGTGGCATAAGACATGGCAATAACTTTGATATTTCACTTGAGGAAGCATGATAGACCAGAAAGAATATAGTCTTGAGATCAAGAGCCCTGGGTTCTTATCCTAACATAGTTGACTGAATGATGAGGCCAGAGCAGAAAAGTGGACTTGCACGTACTGGTGAAAATCACCAGCTTTGAAATCAGGATGCTTAGGTAAAAATGCAGCTTGAATGTTTCATTATTCTATGACCTTGAACAGATTTCTTGATATATCTGAGTTCAGTTTCCCTGTCTACAAAATGAGGATAGTGGTAATATCTTCTCTTTTGTGTGTGTGTGTGTGTGAAAATATAGGCAATACTAGATATAAAAAACTCAGGAAAGTGCTTGGAACAGTGGACTCACTCTATAAGAGTTCATGTTATTGTTATTATTATCATATTTGAACTCTATTTTCTTTCGTAAAACATGAGAGAACTGGGATATTGACCTCTAATAGCATTTTCAATTGTCACATACTATGATTTTGTTTTGTTTTGTTTTGTTTTGCTTTTTTCTTTCAGTTCAGTTCAGTCACTGAGTCATGTCCAACTCTTTATGACCCCATGGACTGCAGCAGGCCAGGTTTCCCTGTCCATCACCAATTCCTGGAGCTTGCTCAAACTCATGTCCATCGAGTTGGTGATGCTGTCCAACTATCTCATCCTATGTTGTCCCCTTCTCCTCTACCTTCAATTTTTCTCAGTATCAGGGTCTTTTCTAATGAGTCAGTTCTTTGCATCAGATGGTCAGAGTATTGGAGCTTCAGCCTGAGCATCAGTCTTTCCAATGAATGTTCAGGGCTGATCTCCTTTAGGGTTGACTGGTTGGATCTCCTTGCAGTCCAAGGGACTCTCAAGAGTCTTCTCCAACACCACAGTTTAAAAGCGTCGATTTTTTGGCATTGAGCTCTCTTTGTGGTCCAACTCTCACATCCATACATGACTACTGGAAAAACCATAGCTTTGACTAGATGGACTGTTGTTGCAACATAATATCTGCTATTTAATATACTGGCTAGGTTGGTCATAGCTTTTCTTCCAAGGAGCAAGTGTCTTTTAATTTCATGACTACAGTCACCATCTGTACTGATTTTGGAGGAAAGGAAATAAAGTTATCACTGTTTCCAATGTTTCAACCATCTATTCACCATAAAGTGATAGGACCAGATGCCATAATCTTAGTTTTTTGTATGTTGAGCTTTAAGCCAGCTTTTTTCACCTTTCTCTTTCACTTCCATCAAGAGGCTCTTTAGTGCCTCTTCACTTTCTGCCATAAGAGTGGTGTCATCGGTGTATCTGAGGTTATTGATATTTCTCCCGGAAATCTTGATTCCAGCTTGTGCTTCATCCAGCCCAGCATTTCACATGAGTTACTCTGTATATAAGTTAAATAAATAGGGTGACAGTATACAGCCTTGCTGTACTCCTTTCCCAATTTGAAACCAGTCCTTTGTTCCATGTCCAGTTCTAACTACTGCTTCTTGACCTGCATACAGATTTCATAGGAAGCAGGTAAAGTGGTCAGTATTGTCATAAGAATTTCCCACAGTTTGTTGTGATCCACACAGTCAAAGGCTTTAGTGTAGTCAATGAAGAAGAAGTAGAGGTTTTTCTGGAACTCTCTTGCCTTTTCTATGATCCAGTGGATGTTAGGAATTTGACCTCTGGTTCCTCTGCATTTTCTAAATCCAGCTTGAACATCTGGAAGTTCACAGTTCATGTACTGTTGAAGCCTGGACTGGAGAATTTTCAGCATGACTTTGCTTCCCTCTGCGATGAATGCAATGTGCGGTAGTTTAAACATTCTTTCATATTGCCTTTCTTTGGGATTGAAATGAAAACTGACCTTTTCCAGTCCTGTGGCCACTGCTGAGTCTTCCAAATTTGCTAGCTTATTGAGTGCAGCACTTTCCCAGCATCATCTTTTAGGGTTTGGAATAGCTCGTCTGGAATTCCATCACCTCCACTAGCTTTGATCATAGTGATGCTGTCTATTTGGATTTCTTAAAAATCCATTTTTAGATCAGATCACTGAAACTACATAAGAATTTGTCTTGCTAAGTACTATTTTTTATCACTGAAAAGAGCATCTGGTGATATGTACAATAAATATTAGGCTTTCCAGGTGGTGCAGTGGTAAATAATCTGCCTGCCTGTGCAGGAGACGTGTGTTTGATTCTTGGGCTGGAAAGATCCCTTGGAATAGGAAATGGCAATGCATTCTGGTATTCTTGCTTGGAAAATTCTATACACAAAGGAACCTGGCTGGCTGCAGTCCATGAGTTATAAAGAGTTGAGCACAATTGAATGAGTGAGCACACACCCACAATAAATAGTAGTTAAATGTGTACAAATTCATGGGGACCAGATAGACCTAATCAAATCAGCATCTCTGAGACTGAAACAGCGAATCGCTTTCTAATCAATTTCCTTGGGCTATGTAGATCTAGAAATCTGTGGTCTACTCTGTGAAAGGTATAGTTTTCAGTTCAGTTCAGTTCAGTTGCATCTGACTCTTTGCGACCCCATGAATCACAGCACGCCAGGCCTCCCTGTCCATCACCAACTCCCGGAGTTCACTCAGATTCACATCCATCAAGTCAGTGATGCCATCCAGCCATCTCACCCTCTGTTGTCCCCTTCTCCTCCTGCCCCCAATCTCTCCCACCATCAGAGTCTTTTCCAATGAGTCCACTCTTCGCATGAGATGGCCAAAGTACTGGAGTTTCAGCTTTAGCATCATTCCTTCCAAAGAAATCCCAGGGCTGATCTCCTTCAGAATGGACTGGTTGGATCTCCTTGCAGTTGAAGGGACTCTCAAGAGTCTTCTCCAACACTACAGTTCAAAAGCATCAATTCTTCGGCGCTCAGCCTTCTTCACAGTCCAACTCTCACATCCATACATGACCACTGGAAAAACCATACTTTTAGGTGATATAATATGTGAAGGTGATTAAAGTGACCATATAATATATTGTCAAATTGAGGACACTTTTAGGTGTAAACAGGGACCTTGATAAATGTGACTACAAAGCAGGCATAAATCTAGACTTGGTTAATTGTGGGGAGATGTAGACACCCTAAAAGTGACAGTGTATGATTAAGTCAAGAGTAATAATGATACACAGCTCTTGACTATCTTAGCAAGTCATTTGTATGCAAGATCTCTAGAAGCTAATTTTCTCAGGCTGAGTTTTATGGAAGCCAGTTGAGCTGGCAAACTTAAGACTCTGATTTGACCCAGAGTCAGGAATTTATGTAACTATTACATTCTTATTCAGGAAAGATGTTGAATGAGAAGCAGCAAGTAATGTAGGGGAATTCAATCAGTGATGCCAATTTGAACACATATGAAAATATGCATTTTCAAAGTATGTTTAAAGATCAAGGTTTCCAAAACCGAAGAACAGCCCATAATGAGCACTTCCAAAATCCTACCTAGTATTTTAGGGAATTCAATCTCTTTATTGGCACTTCATCTGAGAAAGTAAATGCCTCCTCCCAATTAGAACCCTTTGCTTTCTTTTTTGAAACCATTTCTTTCTTGATTACGTGTTCCTCCCAACCTCAAAACACTGAAGTATGAACAGGCTATGTACAAACTGTTTTCTTTCATCCTTCTTCATGATCCAGTCTCATTCAAAAAGAGGATTATCCAGGTATGGCTGCTGCTGCTAAGTCACTTCAGTCGTGTCCGACTCTGTGCGATCCCATAAACGACAGCCCACCAGGCTCCCTCATCCCTGGGATTCTCCAGGCAAGAACACTGGAGTGGGTTGCCATTTCCTTCTCCAATGCATGAAAGTGAAAAGTAAAAGTGAAATCGCTCAGTTGTGTCCGACTCTTCGTGACCCCACGGACTGCAGCCCACCAGGCTCCTCGGTCCAAGGGATTTCCCAGGCAAGAGTACTGGAGTGGGGTGCCATTGCCTTCTCTGATCCAGGAATGGACATGAGTTCTAATACTGTATTAGTTATTCATTCCAGTGGGAAATAGATGCAGCTGAGGGTAACAAGAAGCTGTTTATGGAAAGCACCAGGAGTGAAGCCAATCCTGGATCAGGTTTGAAGTCAGATCGTGTTTACTTGGGAAGCTAAAGGAAAAGCAAAGGAAGTCGGTATATGAAGCATGAAAGAACAAAATCAAGTCAGCATTCAGGAGACACTCCTGAATGAGCTGGCCAGATCCCTGGCTGGTGGAAGTTGTTTACACCATATGTACACAGATTTGTCTCTGTGAGTGTGTGTGTCTGTGTGTGTAATTAGTTTCTGGCATTATTTTTTACCAGGTATAAGTGTGTTCTCTTTTTCTGCTCTCAAGACTATATTTCATAATGAGCCAAATGAGCACACCAAGAAAGCTTTTTCATGGTCATAATGCTGTAAAGAAAAAAAAGTGAAAAGTCCACTGCATAAGGCAGGGTGATGAATGATACCCAGACAAGACAGGGATGATTACTGGCCACTTCAGGCACCTGGATGTCCGGTGTTTTCAAACAGAACCATCATTCCACTGCAGAGTGTCTCTGTGTCTAGCAGCTACAAATAGATCCAAGAGTTGCCAGGGTTTCTGTCTTCTAATCTCATTATGCAGACCACTAAAATGAGCAGAGGAATAAGTCCCCAAAGCTTTCATGTAGCTAATGGCAGCAAGGGGAAGCCTGCCTTTGATACAGACCTGTTCAGCATAACCTAACTCACTGTGTGCCTTTCTTTCAAAAGCAACTTAATGGGGATGTCTTTCTTTCAAAAGCAGTACTGCAGTAATGTTATTGCCCACCTCAGTACGTGTGTGAGTGAGTGAATGTGTATGCATGTGTGTATACAAGAGAGAAAGACACAGAATTGAAAACACTTCCACTTTTAGAACAAATACTGTTGTGTTTGCAAAGTCAGTGTTAGTTGCTTGATAGTGTCTGACTCTCTGTGAGCCCATAGTCTGTCCATGGGATTCTCCAGGCAAGAATACTGGAATGGGTTGCCATTACCTTCTCCAGGGGATCTTCCTGACACAGGAATTAAGCCCGGGTCTCCTGCATTGCAGGCAAATTCTTTACAGTCTGAGCTACCAGGGAAGCCTAATAGGCAAACTCGTGTGCCCTTTGCCTAGGCTGTGAAGGAATTTACTAGTTCACTTCAGTCGTGTCCGACTCTGTGCGATCCCATAAACGACAGCCCACCAGGCTCCCTCATCCCTGGGATTCTCCAGGCAAGAACACTGGAGTGGGTTGCCATTTCCTTCTCCAATGCATGAAAGTGAAAAGTAAAAGTGAAATCGCTCAGTTGTGTCCGACTCTTCGTGACCCCACGGACTGCAGCCCACCAGGCTCCTCGGTCCAAGGGATTTCCCAGGCAAGAGTACTGGAGTGGGGTGCCATTGCCTTCTCTGATCCAGGAATGGACATGAGTTCTAATACTGTATTAGTATTCATTCCAGTGGGAAATAGATGCAGCTGAGGGTAACAAGAAGCTGTTTATGGAAAGCACCAGGAGTGAAGCCAATCCTGGATCAGGTTTGAAGTCAGATCGTGTTTACTTGGGAAGCTAAAGGAAAAGCAAAGGAAGTCGGTATATGAAGCATGAAAGAACAAAATCAAGTCAGCATTCAGGAGACACT
The DNA here is from genome assembly GCA_006408675.1 of Madoqua kirkii. Classification (NCBI taxonomy): domain Eukaryota; kingdom Metazoa; phylum Chordata; class Mammalia; order Artiodactyla; family Bovidae; genus Madoqua; species Madoqua kirkii. Next base: position 15,769 of record SJYC01080097.1, read on the forward strand.
CCTGAATGAGCTGGCCAGATCCCTGGCTGGTGGAAGTTGTTTACACCATATGTACACAGATTTGTCTCTGTGAGTGTGTGTGTCTGTGTGTGTAATTAGTTTCTGGCATTATTTTTTACCAGGTATAAGTGTGTTCTCTTTTTCTGCTCTCAAGACTATATTTCATAATGAGCCAAATGAGCACACCAAGAAAGCTTTTTCATGGTCATAATGCTGTAAAGAAAAAAAAGTGAAAAGTCCACTGCATAAGGCAGGGTGATGAATGATACCCAGACAAGACAGGGATGATTACTGGCCACTTCAGGCACCTGGATGTCCGGTGTTTTCAAACAGAACCATCATTCCACTGCAGAGTGTCTCTGTGTCTAGCAGCTACAAATAGATCCAAGAGTTGCCAGGGTTTCTGTCTTCTAATCTCATTATGCAGACCACTAAAATGAGCAGAGGAATAAGTCCCCAAAGCTTTCATGTAGCTAATGGCAGCAAGGGGAAGCCTGCCTTTGATACAGACCTGTTCAGCATAACCTAACTCACTGTGTGCCTTTCTTTCAAAAGCAACTTAATGGGGATGTCTTTCTTTCAAAAGCAGTACTGCAGTAATGTTATTGCCCACCTCAGTACGTGTGTGAGTGAGTGAATGTGTATGCATGTGTGTATACAAGAGAGAAAGACACAGAATTGAAAACACTTCCACTTTTAGAACAAATACTGTTGTGTTTGCAAAGTCAGTGTTAGTTGCTTGATAGTGTCTGACTCTCTGTGAGCCCATAGTCTGTCCATGGGATTCTCCAGGCAAGAATACTGGAATGGGTTGCCATTACCTTCTCCAGGGGATCTTCCTGACACAGGAATTAAGCCCGGGTCTCCTGCATTGCAGGCAAATTCTTTACAGTCTGAGCTACCAGGGAAGCCTAATAGGCAAACTCGTGTGCCCTTTGCCTAGGCTGTGAAGGAATTTACTAGAGAAGATGGCACTAAATTTATTTAGAAGAGGTCTGCACTGGAAAATAAAAACTATGAAATTTTATTGTGTTTCTGTACTCAATAAAATTACTTTGCAAACAGGAGGCTATGTTGGTATCCATCTATATTTCTGAGGTTCAGGACAGTGTGTTTTTGGAATTTTACTTCAAAAATTACTGCTGTTGTGTTTTCATTCATAGATTCCTTGGTTAACCTTTCATGGTAGTAGAATGTTTGTGCTGTGGTGTGTGTGCTTTAGAGTACTTGAATCATTACGTGGGGCTTTGATTAATGAAATGAAAACTGAGTGACTCAAAAACAGACAGCTTCTGTTTCTCTCAGTACTTCTGAGCATTTGCTGGAAGTCAAAACCATTAATGAATCGAGTGGGTGCTTCTTGGCACTTTATTATTCAACAGTCATCTTAATTGTGAATAATTCCTAAGAGCACTGGAGTGAAATATGAGAGAGATGGATGTTAAAAAAAATCAAGTTTTTACCACAAAGCTGAGTCTCAGAAATATTTAGCAAAGATCCAGTGTAATGAAAGACAAAATTTTAATTTTAAAATTAGATAAAATTTATTGGATGTTCATATATATGGGAAACTTTGCAAAATTGTCATTAGCAATTTCGGGTAAGAATATGCAGGCTTTTTAGGGGCAGAGACTTTTGTAATAGACTCAAAGGGTAGCACCCCAGAGACCTGAGAAGAGAAAGACAGTGATAACAATAATCGTGGCAGCACTTCCTGTACAACAGGAACTGTTCAAATAGTCTCTGTATAACATTTGATACTACCAACCACCGTAGGAGGTAGATCCTATGAGTGATAATATCCATTTCACTGATGAGAAAACTAAAGTACAAAAAAGTATTTATAGTTTACCCAAGGCTTCATGACTTTTGAATAAGAGCTTGGCAGAAATTGGATTCAGACTTACATAGTCTGATTCCAGAGTGTGTCTTTAAATCATGCTTTGCTTCCTTTGGTAAATATAGTTGTAGGGATAAATAGGTGAAAGATAGTTAACAATATAATAGTAGCTAACATATATCTAGTTGGTACGTATGCCAGGTACTGTACTAAAGACTGTACCAACACTAACACATTCAATCCTTAAAACATACCTGGGAGGTAATAGCAGACTGCTGCCTGCCAACCCTTTACACAGATGAGGTTACTGAGGTTTAGAGGTTAAGTAGCTTCTCAACAACCAGTAAATCTGAGAGACTTTGTCCGTCCCACAAGTCCACCTTTGGAGCCAGTATTTGTAATTCTATACTTCTGTGAATGAATCTTTGAGTCATGTCACAGAGACCACACATCCAGTTCTCTAAGATACCAAAGTATAAGGGCTGTACCCTATCCAGAGTGAAAGTAGGGGATTGCAAAGTTACTACAGGACATCAAGCATAAGCTGGATCTTTCTAGATTGTCTTCACATAGACTAGTGACAGGGCGCTGGACCCATACTCTGTGTTTAGGAAAAAACTCAGTTAAAATCTGTAAGGGGCCATCCAATCTTGGATTAATTTTTCTATTTAGACCACTTGTGACAAAGAGGGCAGTGGGGCTGGACTGAGCTGCTGTAGCAAAATACAACAGTCTGGGTGGCTTATAAACAACAGAGAAGTACATCCCACAGCCCTTGACGCTGGAGCCTAAGAGTGAGTGCCAGCGTGACTGGGTTCTGGCGAGATCCCTCTTCTGCCTTATGGACTGTTGATTTCTCATTGTATCTTCATACGGCAGAAAGAATGCTAGAGAAATGTCTGAGGTTCCTTTTATAAAGGTCACTATACCATCCATTAGGGCTCCACACTCTTGACCCACTTACCTCCCAAAGGCCCTATATTGAAGAGATTCGGGGAGTAGGATGTTGACGCTTTAATTGCGTGGGGACACAAACGTTCAGTTTATTGTAGGTGGTATGATTACTTCTGTGTGTCTTTCCAGATCTACAAATTCTTCTCCAAGAAGCTGTCCTTGAGCCCCCTTCTCCTGTTAGTCTCATACATTCTTTGCTTCCCTCTGTTGTAATTCTAATCAAATAGTATCCTCTTATTTGGTGATTGTTTGTCTTCTCTGTTGGTCTGTGAGGTTTCAAAGAACTTGAAATGTCTATTTTTGTATCCTCTTGACCCAGTGCAGTGCATGACACATGGCAGTCACTCAATGCATATTTAAATGTGGCAACGGAGGAACAAGTTTTCTTGGTGACAAAAGTATTGTCATGTATTAGCCAGTTTCTCATGTATATTCATCAGCATTGCATTAAAATTTGGGATCATCATTGCTTGGGACAGATTTTCTGATTAAGGAGTAAAATTATCACATATTAAATTATTCAGTGGAGAAGGAAATGGCAACCTACTCCAATATTCTTGCCTGGGAAATCCCATGGACAGAGGAGACTGTTGGGCTGCAGCCCAATGGGTCACAGTGGGTCAGACATGACCTACTGACCGAACACATAAATTATTCAAATACTCATTCAGTCACTCATAGTAATAGCTCACAGTCTTTCAGGCAGTACATGACAGCACTGATGACTGAGCTCACATTTCATTAAAACTGCAATTCAGTTTCAGAATGTGGTGGTGAATCCATCCCAGACTATCTCAGCTTTGGAAAAAGTTTCTAATCTCATGGGTGAGAATAGAATGATCTGATTGGTTGGGCTACTGAGGTGACATTAAATGGACACTCCAAAGTTTGAGATCAGGTTCTATATTGGAGTAAGTCTGCAGCCTCCCTGGGTACCTGTTTCCAAAACTCAGCGTGCATTTGGCTGTATAAGTTCTGGTCTATTTGTGAACAATTAGGGACATTACGTTTTCCATAACCTGTATTAGGCCCCATTCAAGCATGTAATCAGCATGTGCTTAAAGCAGAGTGCGGGGAGATTGTGTGCTGTTCCAGTGCTACTTTGGAGGTGGGAGGGTCACCTAGTTTCCTCCTAGGTCTTAGTATTTGTTTGGTGCTTCTTAATAGTTCTGATAAGACTTTTCAATTTTTCTTACATGAAAAAAAACAAAACTTTGTATCTTTTTAGATAAAGTCTCTAAAGTTGTCTTTCCTAGGGGAAGTGGGTCCCATCAGGCTATAAAGCAGTAATTTCACTTAAATTATTCACAGACACTAACATTTAAGCAAATTAGGCTATTATATCAACTTCCAAATTAGAGACAAACATTCCTTTCAAGTCAATAGAAAGTTCTATTTGAGATAATATGGTTGCCTCAGTATTATTATTTCTTTCGGTTGAGTTTGATAACTGTATCCAGTAGTCACAACATTTGTATTTTATGCCAAATATCCATTGCATAACCAATCAGTTTGAGCATTTAGGTTAGTTTTCTGTCCTATTTCTTTTGTTTTTACTTCTACTTTTATTTTTGTTTAGGAGCATATTCTTCTAAAGAGATTTCTTGCCCTTATCCTCACACCCCCACTCCTGCCAACCAAATCCATTCTATGCTTTAAAATTCTAGAAAATTAAATTTGTGCAAGCTAGAAGATAAACAAATGGCTTAAAAACATCACAATCAAGTATGATAATGGCAAAGTGTTATACTTTTAATAAATGATTAGGAATGGTTGTAATGCAAAGATTTATTTCACAGAACAAAAGCACTTAAGCAGGAGTTTATATTACTGCTATGCTTCAATGGTGATAACATTGGGACTTCAACCTGCATAGCTACAATGATTAATTAACGGCCTTGTTCGGGATGAGTGAGCACCATTATTGTTCTTAAATAGGAAAAGGCAGATAACCATTACTGATTATTTCACAATTCCCAGTCTTACTTGTTAAAGACTAAAGAATGCTAAAGTAGGTTGTACAATTTCCAAGTTGCTATGAGAAGCAGAAAATAATAGAATTTCTATACCATGCATATAAGATTAGTGAAAAGGTCCAAGTTAGCAGACAGAATTATCTCTGAATGTCTAAATTTAAAATTTATTCATATCAGTAACATTTTAACACCTTTATGGAGAAATAATTTAGGTTGCTAGTATATGCTTCAAGCTGTGCTTCTCTACTGAAACTACCTCCCATCAAAATAAGTGCTGCTGCTGCTGCTAAGTCACTTCAGTCGTGTCTGACTCTGTGCTACTCCATAGATGGCAGCCCACCAGGCTCCCCCGTCCCTGGGATTCTCCAGGCAAGAACACTGGAGTGGGTTGCCATTTCCTTCTCCAACGCATGAAAGTTGAAAGTGAGAAGTGAAGGTGAAGTTGCTCAGTCAGTTAAGATCAAAAACCAAACACAGTCAATGTAATGAAAGCATTTTCCATAAGCATGACTTTGTTTACTTATTTCTATTTTGTTTTGTTGCTTTCTGGGGAATTAATGAATTATATCAGGTATTTTGTTCTTAAATCATAACACCACACTGATTCTTCTGATGAGAACTGATTTGGGCAAGTTCTATGAATGTGAAAGTCCCTCATCATGTCTGACTCTTTGTGACCCCATGGACTATACAGGCCATGGAATTCTCTAGGCCAGAATACTGGAGTGGGTAGACTTTCCCTTCTCCAGGGGATCTTCCCAACTCAGGGATCAAACCCAGGTCTCCCACATTGCTGGTGGATTCTTTATCAGCTGAGCCACAAAGGAAGTACCTGTTCTATGAGTTAGATACAATTTCTTTTTGAGTCCTTGAAATGATTTTTTACCAAATCTCTTCTGGAACTTCTACCACCATTTTAAAATTGGAGAAATAAACACTTTTCAGCACATTTCTGAAGGAATTTCAGCATATTTCTTTGGGATTCTATGACTGGCAGGATATAGCAGTTATACAAATTTAATGCTGCTGATGGACCCTGGAAAACTTCTGAGATGCCCTGACTCTAGAGCAAGATGGGAATGCTTCTTTTGCTTTTGACCACCAGAGAGAAACACTGAATATTCGTTGGAAGGACTGATGCTGAAGCTCCAATGTTTTGGCCACCTGGAGGGTGGCCAAAGAGCTGACTCATTAGAAAAGACCCTGATGTTGGGACCGATTGAGTGCAAGAAGAGAAGGGGGTGACAGAGGATGAAGTGGTTGGATGGCATCACTGACTCAGTGGACATGAGTTTGAGCAAACTCAGGGAGATGGTGAAGGACAGGAAAGCTGCAGTCATGGGGTCCCGAAGAGTCAGACATAATGGAGAGACTAAGCAACAGCCAGACGGTGAGGAGCACTGCAGGTCCTGTGGCTGGCCAGCCAGCTAGGTGACGGCTTGGCAGCCGCTGTAGCACTCACTGACAGTTCCAAAGAGCAGAATTTGGTGGCTTCTATTTATATTTTTAAGAAAATATTTAATTTTTCAATATTTAACTTCATTATATTTTTGCTATTTTGGAAGAGCAGATTTACATATTGTTTTTGCTTTCTTAATGCCTGCAAAACTATTGAACCATTTTGCAGATGAGGGAATGGACAGCAAGAGGAATTAATTCCCTAATGTTTCACAGCCAGTAATGAAAAAAAACAAGACTGAAGCGTAGGCCAGCTTCTTAAAGCCTAAGACAAAGAATGGGCTTTCCTCCTATAATATATAATATTTCAAGGGAGGGGATATTACTCTTTATTTATTCAAAAGTCATACCCTATCTAGTGCCAAAAAGTGTGAGGAACTATTTGTAAACTATGAATATTGAATAGAGATATGGGTTATAAAATAGTCAAACATTAAAACTATTTAATTCAAGGAGTTTTTAGAGGAACAGTTCATTCAAGTACATTGATACCATGGAATTTTGTTGCTAGCATTTCAAGTAAAGAGGTAGATCTGTACACACTGTATTGTACATCTCAAAGAAAAGCAGGTCATCTGATGAGCTGAGCATGTGATCTTGTTGATGTCCTGAGACTTTGTGTGTGTGTCTTACTGTTTCTATACATATTCATGAATAGAAGTTTTTGGTTTTAATCTTTCTTTTTATTTTGGCCATTCTGCATGATGTGTGGGATCTTAATTCCCCCACCAGGGATTGACCTCATGCTCCCTGCACTGGAAGGTGGAGTTTTAACCAGGGGACTCCAAGGGAGACCCCTAGAAATTTTGTTTGTTTGTTTTGTCTTTAATATTCACACCATTAGTTAGTTACTTATAGCATAAGTAGTTACTTATAATTACTTATAGCATGATTAGTGAAATGGGCCAGGTCTAGGGGTCCAAAAGATTTTAAGGTACTTAGATTTTAGTCCATATTCTATATTATTTGAATTCTTCAAAAATACAGGTTCTTGTTCCTGATGCAATTATCTCCCCCCTTATACTCCTCCCTGTTTCCCCTGATTAAGTACTTAGTTTTTAGTATATCTTCCATATCTTCAAAGTCAAAACTTTCTATAAACCCAGAGCCCTGCAATTGGAGTGCTCTGGCTAGCATACGGCATAAGCTGAAGAAAATCTTTGAAAAGTTTGACCTTCCTCTGCTTTGTCCGACTCCTGGGCAATGCTTTCCTAATGAGATTATGAGTGTTACCAGTGATACCCAAATCTGGCTATGCTTCAGAGTCATCTGTATAGGCTTTTGGGAGCCACTGATGGCTCTGAGAAGTGCTTTAGTAATTTAATTTTCTGGCTGGAAGGACATTTTTGAAGTGAAGTGTGGTTTGTTTGGGTTTTTTTTGGCTACATCTTAAAAATCATTGACTTCTAGTTATCTGAAGAACTTCAGATTATCCCCTTCAATCACTTAATTTGACAAATATTAAAAGTGAGGTTCAGAGAAGCTAAGTGAATTTTCCAAGGTCACAGAGCAGGTTATTGGAAATCATTGTTACATGTATCAAGACATTCTCCTGCCTTGTTAGCTACAATCTAATGAGTAAAATTTAATTTTCTTGTGATCCTCAGGACTTCTGATTGGCCTGTAATCATTATGAACATTGGTGATTAGCATAAAGGAAAGCAAGATAAAAAATGGGTTAATAAGTGAAATTTTTTCATCTTTTAATATTTAAGAGAATGGTTACTTTCCCCCAGAACCACTCCTCTTGCCATTTTACCCTTTCCTCCTTTAAAAAAAAAAAGGCATAAAGTAGAATTTTTCTTATAACAAACAAAGTTTGTAACAGGTCAGTTTCTGGAAATTCAAACTTCGTTGCTTTTTAACTGAAAGTTTCATTTATAACAAGAACTTAGAGGAGGGAATTCCCTGGTGGTCCACTGCCAATAAAAGGGATGTGGATTCAGTCCCTGCTCGTGAACCAGGATTCCACATGCTATGTGGTATGGCCAAAGATTTTTTATAAAAGGAAAAAAACACTATAGAAATCTGTCTAGTCCCTTTATCCATTTTGTCCTTCAGATCAACTTTTATAGTCTTTTTACAGATAATTAGTTTTTTCCACAACTGTCCCTATTTCAGGCAGCAGAGGTGATCAGGTTTCTAAACAAGTTCATTGGCTCTGACACCTCACTCATTAACTTGTGGTTTCCACAAGTCTACAGAACTGTCATGATTCTGAAGAATGGGAAGGTAACTTCTACAGGAAGGTACATATCTTACTCCAATGTAATTTTTCTAGATAATACTGAGGAAGAAAGGGCAAAGCATATTTATATATAAACGGTTTTTAAAAGATATTAAAACTATCAACTACATGCAGAAGTTACATATCTATCTGCAGATCATGCGCTAATTGTAAAAGAAAAATTCCAAGTTTTAAAAATACAGAAAATTAACACTTTTTTTGTTAAGAAAGATTTTTTAAAAAAAATAATGAATCTTACAAAATAGCCTCATGTTTTGCTGAACTTACAGTGGTTTCTGTGATGGAATTTTTAAATTATTTGTAAAGTAATAAATTACGGTTTTTCTTTTCCATTATTGAATTGAAATGGATATATTTGTCCATAGATACTTTGGAAGAGCTCATCTGCTAAATCTCAGGGTTATAAGAGGTTAACTGATAGGCTTGTACCAAATGAAATAGACGTTAGGAACCTATATTCATCAATGCAATTTTTCCTTCCTCTAAAATTCCCACTTCCCTTTAGGCTGTAATTTGGTGTAATATGCATGATATGATTGTTATAGTTATTACCTATGAACATTTGCCTTGTTCATGGTCCTATGTCATGTGCTACATGAGAGACCAAGGGGCCACAAAAAAGGGCCCAGTCCTTGGGACCATCTGAAATTATTTGGGTCAAACTGACAATGGAAATTAACACACTTTTTTTTTTCTTCCTCTTTTATACCATATACCTTCTCCTTTCCTGATCTGTCTTCTTGGCTTATTAAGAGGAGGTGCTTATATAAAACACTGTTTAAAGACGGTTTTAACTCAGAAAACTAATAGACAGATAGACCATAGAATTTTTTTAACATATTTATTTATTTATTTGCCTGTGCTAGGTCTTCGTTGTGGCATGTGGGATGAAGTTCCCTGACCAGGAATCAAACCCAGGACCCCTGCATTGAGAGCACCGAGTGAGCCACTTGTTGCCAGGGAAGCCCCTGTACCATAGAATTTAACAACATTTGCACCGTCTTAGTTTTTGCCCATCAGCAATTAACGGACATGAGCTAGTCTGAGTGTTTCAGAGGTGACATACTTGATCTGATAATACCCACACTTTACAAACAGCCCTTTCCATCTGTCAGTTTAGAGTCTTAGAATCAAACATTATAGTTTTCATATAAAAAGAAGTTTAAGAGTAAGTTTAGAGACATATACTATCAAGGAAAATGTGGTATTTCAGCTGTCTTTTAGAATTGGACATACAGGGAGTTTGTTCCAATTATCAGTGTAGAAAGTCACTTTAAAGAAATCCCAATTGTAAGTGGACAAGAGAGACTCCACAGAGGATTGATTACCCAAGAGTCAAGCAACTAGAAAAATCCACTGGCGAGTAATGGCCTTGGTCTGTTTTTCTCCTACTCATCAATTTATAAATCACCCATTCTAATCAGTGGAGAACAATGAGCAATTGTGCACAATACAGAGTGGTGATGGGACAAGCACGTCTGTGGATGAATAATTAGTGATGTTACTGAGACCCACAGGGCATGGCATTGGTGGTGTGGCTGGATCTCAAGGGACCAATGACTGATGTCCCTGTGGTTTCAGGAGGCTCTGGCTGGGGTGTTTATTGCCTGTTTATATGCTTTAGTATGTAAAGGCACTTACAGTGTTAATTCATATGTAAATACACTCTAGCTTTTATTATTTAATCCAGAGAACAGAAAAGGGAGCAAGAGAATCAAGACATCTTCTTTAAAAATAAATATGAGACTCTGGATTGCATCATTGGATTATGATGGTGTTTTAGAGTGAGAGACTCTGGAAATAGTATTGCTCAGGAATGAGTCTGCCCCTGGTTATCCCAGGTAAATAATCTGGGTAAGAGAAAACCAGGTGTCCTCCCACCATCCACCATGAACGATTTCTCCTATAACTCATTATTTCATGTGGCTTGACCGGTACACACAGTCTTTTCCTTAAGACTTTAATCTTTTGTTGAACTTGAGAATTTTCCTAGATTCAGGAAGTCACATTTTCCCCTTTCCCCATTCTTAAAATCCTTCTTTGATTTTTTGCTTTCTGCTTATTGACAATACCTTTTTTATTTCAGTGAAAATGTCCATGTATATTTAAACCTCCTGAGCAGTACTCTTTAAGCCCCAGTGACTACAACAGTGTATTCGCTATAGAAGATGCTGACTACATATTTATTGAACAGGTGAAGGATTGCAAACTGACTCTGTCACACATTCAACACATACCTGGTGGGCACTTTCTTTGTTCCAGGCATAGTTGTAATTGCTGCAGATGTGGAAAGAAAAGAGAAGCTTAAAGAGAGTTAATAGAGACATTAGCTTGGGTTAAGAAAGCAATGGCAACCCACTCCAGTACTCTTGCCTGGAAAATTCCATGGACAGAAGAGCCTGGTAGGCTGCAGTCCATGGGGCCACAAAGAGTCAGACACGACTGAGTGACTTCACTTTCACTTTTCACTTTCATGGCTTGGAGAAGGCAATGGCAACCCACTCCAGGGTTCTTGCCTGGAGAATCTCAGGGACGGGGGAGCCTGGTGGACCACCGCTATGGGGTCGCACAGAGTCGGACACGACTGGAGCGACTCAGCAGCAGCTTGGCTTCAGTGTACCATGTGGAGAATTCACACGACCTCTACATACAGTCCTTGTAGGTAGATCTCTTTACTCATGTTCTTTTCCCCTTTCCTTCATGACCTTTTGCTAAGATTACATAGCTTTTGAATATTTTAGAACTATCAGTTCAGTTCAGTTGCTCAGTCGTGTTCGACCCTTCGCGACCCCATGAATCGTAGCACGCCAGGCCTCCCTGCCCATCACCATCTCCCGGAGTTCACTCAGACTCACGTTCATTGAATCGGTATGCCATCCAGCCATCTCATCCTCTGCCGTCCCCTTCTCCTCCTGTCCCCAATCCTTCCCAGCACCAGAGTCTTTTCCAATTAGTCAGCTCTTCACATGAGGTGGCCAAAGTACTGGAGTCTCAGTTTTAGCATCATTCTTCCAAAGAAATCCCAGGGCTGATCTCTTTCAGGATGGACTGGTTGGATCTCCTTGCAGTCGAAGGAACTCTCAAAAGTCTTCTCCAACATCACACTTCAAAAGCATCAATTCTATGACACTCAGCCTTCTTCACAGTCCAACTCTCACATCCATACATGACCACAGGAAAAACCATAGCCTTGGCTAGATGGACCTTAGTCGGGAAAGTAACGTCTCTGCTTTTGAATATGCTGTCTAGGTTGGTCATAACTTTTCTTCCAAGGACTAAGCGTCTTTTAATTTCATGGCTGCAGTCACCATCTGCAGTGATTTTGGAGCCCCCAAAAATAAAGTCTGACACAGTTTCCACTGTTTCTCCATCTATTTCCCATGAAGTGATGGGACCAGATGCCATGATCTTTGTTTTCTGAATGCTGAGCTTTAAACCAACTTTTTTGCTTTCCTCTTTCACTATAGAAAGATCTAAAATGAAGGCATTGATCTCTGCCTATTGGCACCTGCAGATTGAACCAACTCTGCCCCTAAAACGTGGAGTAAATTTTCTAGAATTAGCTACTTTTTAGTGTTGGTTCTGGAATCTTTGAAGTTTTATACCCAGCTCCTCATATGCTCAGAGTCCTGCCCTTCTTATTAAATTTTTTTTCCCTGAAACCTGAGTTCAAATTTCTAATCCCATGAGTTTGCATCAGTGATGAGGTATCACCTGCTTTTCTTCAGCCATCAAACTTACTGAAGCTATAAGTGATGTTAGCCTTGCTGTACTGGAAAGTTCAATGTCCCTCTGAGCTCTGTGGCTTCCTTCACTTCTTTCAAGCTAAAGTATTCCCTGACCTCTGATTCAAGGACACATCCCAAGTCCTGTTTGTGAAACTGAAACATGAAAGTTGTCATGAACTAGCACAGGTGTTTCATCACTTGCCTCCTTGATTCTAATTGAAAGGCAATCAGACAGTCTAATGCAGAGGCTGAAGGCATGAGCTTTGAAACTACCTCTGCAGCTGGTTATGTGATCTTGAGTAAACCTCTTTGCTTTGCTGAGTCTTGACTTTCAGGTCTCTAAGACGGGAAGTAGTTGTCATGCTTGTTGTCACAGCAGTAGTTTTGTTAGAATTAAATGAAATACCAGGAGCCTGTGTGCTGCAGTTATTATTATTTTTACATGTTTAAGACCTAAATCTATGCACTCATCTACCTCCTGTGTGTCCAGTAACCTCATCCTCATTCTTGAAAAACAAAAACAATCCATATAATCTGTTCATTTCATTGAACTGAATCAAGCCTTGCCTTTGTTCCCCCCTCAAGGCAGCCTTCATCAAGCTTCTGGTACATATTCCTATCATATCACAGGGTGTGACACTGTACCAGTGCACATCTCTTTCTATTGCATGTCCCTCATAGCAACAGGTGAGAAACAGTTACTGTCCACAGGAAAACTTTTTATTGTTATTCTTTTCTGCAATAGTAATAACTTATGGAAGCAAGAGCCATTCCCTTTATCTCTTTAGCACAGTTTATTTGATGTAGTTTTGAGCTCACAGTAACTGCTGAATAAGTTCTTATTGATCAGTGAATGAATTGCTACCTCTTTCCTAGATCATGCATTAACAGTTTGAGACTCTGGCTTGGAATTTTAAAGATAAGACTATAGACAGCATGACTTATAAGCTCTTAAAAGGGGGTCAGTATATCTAGGTTCTATTTTTTAAGTTCTGCTCCTTGTTTCATGAAAATACAGGCAAGACTCTTAACATTCTTCAGATTTAAAACAACTACCATTAAAAAAATTGTATTATACGAGGTTAGGGTTAGTGACTAGTTTATGGTATATTCAGACAGTTATCCATCTTCATTTCTGTGTTGGCAATGAGTTCTGATCCCAGATGTAGCTAACCTGGAAAAAGTACCATGAAAAAACATTGGTACCTCTCCAGAGAATGAGAGAACAGAGCAGCCTGCATATGCTACATCCTTTTCAGCCCTGAGTGTTTCTATTTCAGCAATGCTGTATTCTCAGTGTTACAATGTTTCTTTTTAAAAATGATTACAGTTGAACTCAGAAGGATCATATAGCTCATACAAAGTTATGTATACTGTGTGTAAGTATGGAGTTCCATGTGTATCAAGTTCAACATGAAATATTTGCAGGTAGAAACAGCTTTTTCCTAACGTGGATCAGTTTTCTCTACTCTTTCATTCTGCATGCCATAAACAAAAAGAGCATGAACATGATTAGAAATTCTATTAAGAATATCTTAAAACAGACTCCTTAATTTGAAAACAAAGATAATGAGGGGAGATTCGGAAGGAGCGGTGATCAGAATTGGCCGCGTGGAAGCATTTTCAAATACAACTTCCTACAAATCAGCAAGAGGCAGAGTCGCAGATGTAGAGATGGCTCCTAGGAAGTCAGAACACTTTCTTCTGCCTTGGGTTTGGATACTGTGACAACTTAGTTGTGAACCAGCAGCGCCATCTAGAGGTACACAGCAATCCTGCACACGAAATAATGGAGCCCAGCTATTTAAATAGAGCAACGGCCAAACCATTGATTCATTTTTTTCTCCCCAAGATATGTATATGTAATGCCTTACAGAATGCCTGTAAACACATTTCTTCCCATTCCCATCAAGAGATGACTGTAGTGCTCATTATAAGGAACAATAAAGGCTTCACTTCAGAAGCTGAAACTTCCTCCACAACTTCCCTATTGAGAGGAAAGTCACTGACTGTCAAATCAGTTAATTCATTTCACACAGTTACTGGATACCTGCCATGCCTCAGGCTTTGTGCTAGGCACTAGGGAAACACAGACACGAATACATTACTGGCTGCCCCTCTATACACCTAGCCACATATCCACACCTAACCACACAGATAAATCTGTCTTATCCTTTTAAGCAGTTTTGGAGTAGTAGGAGTGGGAATCTTTCAAAGCATTCATTCAATTTAAAAAATATGTGTTCTATATGAAACCACAAAGAACTTTTACAATGAAATCATAAATTCAAATAAATTTTGAGAAATGAGGGTTCCCTATGGTCTTAGAGTGAAAGTGAAAATCGCTCATTGTGTCCAACTCTTTGTGACTCCATGGACTATAGCCTGCCAGGCTTCTCTTTCCGTGGCATTGAACAGGCAACTTGCCATTCCCTTCTCCAGGGTATTTCCCAGACCCAAGGACTGAACACAAGTCTCTTGCATTGCAGGCTGTCAAACTCTGGTATACAGGAGATTTACCTAGTACACTTTTAATTATAATCCAGGGTTGCAGACATCGAGCCCCAGATATTCTCATGCTATCAACATGTGGTATGGCTCAGAATGCTGAATTAGATTTGAATATTTATCTGGTTTTTTAGTCAGGTTTTCAGAGAGAAAGCTCTAACTTTGACGCACAGGGGAGCTGATTCAGGATCATAAGTCAGAAGTGTCTTTTAAAAATTGTTTCCACATTTGTTTAACTGCCTCTGTTGATTGGATAGACTAGATAGCACCTAAGGACCACACTGCTACTATTATCTGGTAGTTCAGTTAAGTTCAGTTGCTCAGTCGTGTCCGACTCTTTGTGACCCCATGAATCACAGCACTTCAGACCTCCCTATCCATCACCATCTCCCGGAGTTCACTCAGACTATCGTACATCGAGTCACTGATTCCATCCAGCCATCTCATTCTCTGTCATCCCCTTTTCCTCCTGCCCCCAATCCCTCCCAGCATCAGAGTCTTCCGATGAGTCAACTCTTCCCATGAGGTGGCCAAAGTACTGGAGTTTCAGCTTTAGCATCATTCCTTCCAAAAAACACCCAGGGTTGAT
>SJYC01080098.1:0-10123 GCA_006408675.1 Madoqua kirkii
CAGAGCTTCTCTCTTTGGCTGCAAAGAATATAATCAATCTGATTTCATTGTTAACCATCTGGTGATGTCTTTGTGTAGAGTCTTCTCTTGTCTTGTTGGAAGAGGGTGTTTTCTATGACCAGTGCTTTCTCTTGACCAAATTCTATTAGCCTTTGTCCTGCTTCATTCTGTATTCCAAGGCTAAATTTGCCTGTTACTCCAGGTGTTTCTTGATTTCCTACATTTGCTTTCCAGTTCCCTATGGTTAAAAGGACATCTTTTTTGGATGTTCTAAAAGGTCTTGTAGGTCTTCATAGAACCAGTCAACTTCAGCTTCTTCAGTGTTACTGGTTGGGGCATAGACTTCGATTACTGCGATACTGAATGATTTACCTTGGAAACGAACAGAGATCATTCTGTCATTTTTGAGATTGCATTCAAATACTGCCTTTCAGACTCCTTTTTTGACCATGATGGCTACTCCATTTCTTCTAGGGATTCCTGCCCACAGTAGTAGATATAATGGTCATCTGAGTTAAATTCACCCATTCCAATCCATCTTACTTCACTGATTACTAGAATGTTGATATTAACTCTTGTCATCTCCTATTTGACCACTTCCAACTTGCCTTTATTCATGGACCTAACATTCCAGGTCCTATGCAATATCGCTCTTTACAGCATCAGACCTTGCTTCTATCACCAGTCACATGCACAGCTGGGTATTGTTTTTGCTTTGGCTCCATCCCTTCATTCTTTCTGGAGTTATTTCTCCACTGATCTCCAGTAGCATCTGGGCACCTAATAACCTGGGAGTTCCTCTTTCAGTATCCTATCATCTTGCCTTTTCATACTGTTCATGGGGTTCTCAAGGCAAGAATCCTGGAGTGGTTTGCCATTCCCTTCTCCAGTGGACCACATTCTGTCAGACCTCTGCACCATGACCTGCCCATCTTGTTAGCTGCACAGATCATGGCTTAGTTTCATTGAGTTAGACAATTCTGGTAGTGCCAGTGATTAATTTACCATTCCCTTCTCTGTCTCTCTCTTTGTGTTTTATTTGGCTGCTTTGGATCTTTTGTTTAACACAGGGGCTCAGTAGTTGTGATGCAAAGGCCTAGTTGCCTCATGGCATGTGGGGTCCTAGTTCCCCCATTAGGGATCAAACCCACAATCCCTGGCATTGCCAGGTGGGTTCTCAACCACTGGACCACCAGGGAAGACCCAGTCCATTCTCTATATGTCAAAAGAATGAACTTTGTAACAACTCGGCCATGGCTACATATTAGAATAATTTTAAGAATCACTCTATTAAAATATAGACCTTTAAGTTTGCTTGCTGCTTGGAATAAAAGCTATGACAAACCTGGACTGCATATTAGGAATCAGAGACATTACTTTGCTGACAGAGGTCTGTATAGTCAAGGCTACGATTTTTCCAGTAGTCATGTGTGGATATGAGAGTTGGACCATAAAGAAGGCTGAGCACCGAAGAACAGATGCTTTCGAACTGTGGTGTTGGAGAAGATTCTTGAGAGTCCCTTGGACTGCAAGGAGATCACACCAGTCAACCTAAAAGAAATCAATCCTGAATATTCATTGAAGGACTGATCCTGAAGCTCCAATACTTTGGCCACCTGATTTGAAGAGTCATTAGAAAAGACCCTGGTGCTGGAAAGATAGAAGGCAAGAGGAAAAGGGGACAACAGAGGATGAGATGGTTGGGTGGCATCACCAACTCAATGGACATGAGTTTGAACAAGCTCAGGGAGATGGTGAGGGACAGGGAAGCCTGAAGTGCTGGAGTCCATGAGGTTGCAAAGAATCAGACACAACTGGGAGACTGAACAACATATTAGACTAATTTTAAGGATCATTCTATTAAAATATAGGCTTTTAAGCTTACTTGAATCACATTTTGATCTAGGTTTTATTTATATAGAAACATAACATCTGAGAATATTTGTGTAGTGATCCCCTTGTTAGGTTTAACTGGAAATCTATTATATTAGCAAACTCACAGCTGTGAGGCTGTGTGGGTGCAAGGAAGCTGAAAATTAGAAACTTGAGTGGATTCCAATACTTAATTCCACACCAAACATAGGCAAATTAGAGCTGGGAGAAAAAAATCCTTCTAAGTTGAAGGCAATTTAGCTTTCACTCTTTCTCATTTTGGCAGCCCCTATTTTGAAAGATGCCCAAATATAAATCTGTGGAATTTAAAGAAATAAGCATTTTGAAAGAAACTTGTAAAATGTCTGTGATAATAAATATCTTTCATGCATCTCCTCTTCTTTTTACTTCCTTTTGTTTCCATGGGAAAATGTCCCATTATATCTCCTTTGATCCATTAAACTAGCCTAGAAGTGAATTACCCTGATGACATTCTCAAATCGCCAAACTTTCCAAATTTAACGTCCACAGCTCCACTGTGGAGAGCTTTTTACATGTCAATACATGGCTCAAGTAGTAAAAGAATCCACCTGGCAATGCAGGAGATGCAGGAGATGGGGGTCCGATCCCTGGGATGGAAAGGCCCACCCCAGGAGGAGGAAATGAGGAAATGGCAACCCATTCCAGTATTCTTGCCTGGAGAATTCCATGGACAGAGGAGTCTGGTGGGTTGCACTCCGTGGGGTCACAAACAGTTGAACATGAATAAGTATGCACATGCATGCCTGTAACCATATTATTATAATTATGATTGTCACTTATATAAAATCTTTCCATAGCATAGCACTTTCAAAAGAGACTCCAAATTGGCAGCACTCATTCATCATTTGACCTCATGCCTCTCACCTCAAACTTTTCAAAAATGCTGAATTCCTTACCTCCTATAAACCCTTGACCCCTCTATGAGGTGTCACATTGTACTCTGTACTTCCTGGATTGTGGTTTGTGATTGTTGCCGGGATAATTCAGCTCAGCTGTTACCTGCCCTCTGGAAAAGCTTTCTCAACTACTCAGGCTGTGTTAGATGTCCCTTTTCTTGGGCTTTTTGGAAACTTACCATCATTTAGATTCTACCATGAGAGATGCATAGTATATAAGAAACAAGAACAAGATGAGGCGCTTAATTCTAATAGTCTTAAAAACCACAAGGTTTATAAGTCTTACCTGTAATTATCATTAAAATGTGAGTTCATCCAAAGCAGAGAACACCCATAATTTTATATTCTGTAATTTTGATCTCAGTGATTATATGTTGAACACATTCATGAATGTTCCTATTTACCTCTGTTTACCATGTACCTCAGTTTCCATCCTGAAACAATTGAGATGATTTTCTACAGGGTCACATTTGTTAATTAGATAATGTCATTGGTGACTCTTAAATATAGTTATTCTTAAAACATCAAGTTCCAGAAATATTGATACAAGCCTAGGGGAAGGGGGAAGTCTCAGGGAAGTTCTGGAATTGCAATGGATGGAAGATACTTTAGTTTCAGAGAAATATTAGAAAACTTTTGTAGAATTAGCACTGTGTTGTTTATTAGTCTTTTCTTAAATTTTGAAACAAATATAATTTTCATCTTTGTTGGTATAATTTGGAACTTCAAGTAAATCAGTATCTTGCTGGTGTCACTTTCACTTGTTAGAATATTTGATCATCCTGGGTTAACAAAACTAGTCATAATATTGATATTGTTATTTTCATATGTTTTGTGAGAGAGCTGCCATTTCATCAGTTAAATAAGCCCTGGCTCAAATGCAGGTCAGTAAATCAGGCAAGCCATCTGTATACTGAAAGATGAATTCTATCAATCAAAACCAATATGAGCATATGATGTAAAGCTTGAACTTCCCAGTGTCTCCCCTCTGTTGGATTTGGAAAGAACACAGTGGTGATAATCCCTTCGCTCACTTTCTTTCACAATATGTGACTCAAATTTGACAACATGGTATATTTTATATTTCCATTTGGCTGTGAATTTGAAACTAATGTCAGTAGGCATTTTCTAATATTTCTCCCTGACTTCCCATACTTTGGTCCTAAATACACTGTCAGATTTCTCAGAATTTATCCTCTTTTATTTTGTCCTCACCTTTTCCACTTTACTCCTCTTTCTGAAATGTACCTTCTATTCAATGATTACTGTGTTTATAGAAAAACAATTTGATAATGTATATGAAGACATAAAAATGTTCAAATGCTTCTCATTTTTAATTCTCAGGAATCTATTCTTTTATAATAATATGAAGTAAAAGTGTTCATCTCTCAGTGTTGTCCAACTCTTTGCGACCCCATAAACTATAGCCTGCCATGCTCCCCTGCCCATGAAATTTCCCAGGAAAGAATACTGGAGTGGGTTGCCATTCCCTTCTCCATGGGATCTTCCAAACCGAGGGACCAAACCCAGGGTTTCCTGTATTGCAGGCAGATTCTTTATCATCTGAGCCACAAAGGAAGCCCCAAATAATATGGAAACAGGAAAATCTTTGAATAACAGAGATTTTAATGACAGCTTAAGTTATAGAACAGTTTATAAATTAGAAACAATGAAAGAGTAATGGTGAATTAAATGATTATCAATTCTCAGAGTAGAAAGCTATAAAGTTATTAGAATCTTGTCTATAAAAAGTTTGTCATAAAATTGCCAAAGTAAATGGAGAAAAGGAGACAAGGTGTAGGAGTATCTTAATTTAACAAGAATAGAATATAGCACACAAACATAATGGAGTAGAGTAGATACAAGCACTATGTAAAACAGTGTTGGAGAATATGACCATGCTTACCTACCCACATTTTCTGTAATGAATATTTGTTATCCTTCTAATGATTGAAAGGAAACAAAATAAACATGACTAAAAAACTAACGGACAGAGTAATAAGACATTTTGCTGCTGTAGGATCATAACATTCAAGTTAGCATCATATTTGGATTTTGTGTCCTAGAACCTAGAAGGTTTAAGATCTACTGATCAGTCTATCTGTCTACCTACCTATTTATATATATTAATATCTGTTTTCAAGTTTCCTCCACATACCTGTTTTGAACCATTCACTAGCCATTGCCTGGGCCACTTTTTAACGCGTTTCTTGGATTGATTGATAAACTTGCTCTCTGGCGATTCCTAGAGGGCATACAAGATGTGCACCATATACTAATGCCAAGCACTGGGACGCTGGAGTCAGGCACCCAAACTTAAATAGGTTTGCCATCTGTTAAGATGTATTTACAATACCTCATTCATCTCACAGAGCTGGAAGTTTATTAGATGAAAAGGGTGGGAACACATCAGGAATTATAAAAGAGATTATTAAAAATATAGGGTTAAAAAAAGGAAGTGAACACAGGTAAAAGTTCCTGTTATAGAAGAAATCTTTCATCAATCACTGAAAATTGTATCCCCTTGCTAACTGGGCCCAGTGCATGTTTAGGATCCAGGGCATTTTGGCATAACCAGGCAGGGAGTAGGCATTATATAAAAATAGCAATTTAAGTATATTCCAGATCCTAATTCTTGGGAGATACTGTTTCTCTTCCTTTATTTTATTTTATGTGCCCTTCTATGGTAACCTGATGTCATGGATACATGAATGGAGTTAGTTGAGGATTTTTCCTTTCAATTTTGGCATGATAGTACTGTCTCAGGAGGTATTTTTCAGAATCTCACAAAATAGAAAAAGAGATGTACATCAATAAAAATGAAAAATTGAATGGTACAGGTACTTTGTTAGTGTAGATTCTGAGAACTTGAAGTAATATTATATTCATTTTATTTTCATCCTCATAGAAACCTTATAAAGAAAACACGGAGGATTTAAATGCATATTTTAACAATTTGAAAACTGTTCCTAACTGGTTTACTGAAGGCTCACAGATCAGTCATGATGGCTGCAGTGCTCTGTTAGCAGAAGTAATAATTGTATAGTAATAATCATTGCAGTAGCAGTGATGATAACCAGAGGAGAGTGCTTACTATCTGCTAAGCCCTGTTAGCAACTTATGTTGCTGCTGCTGCTAAGTCGCTTCAGTTGTGTCTGACTCTGTGCGACTCAGCCCACCAGGCTCCCTCGTCCTTGGGATTTTCCAGACAAGAACACTCGAGTGGGGTGCCATTTCCTTCTTCAATGCATGAAAGTGAAAAGTGAAAGTGAAGTCGCTCAGTCATGTCCAACTCTTCGCGAACGCATGGACTGCAGCCCACCAGGCTCCTCCATCCATGGGATTTTCCAGGCAAGAGTACTGGAGTGGGGTGCCATCGCCTCCTCTGGCAACTTATGTTACATGTGGTTATTATTCCCATGGTGCCAGTGACTAAGCAAAAGCTCAAAGAGTTTGAGTGAAATATGCAAAGCTACCTAGATGATATTCATAGCAGGATTCAAAGCCAGGCGTTTTGATCCTAGAACCTCTGATATGTTGGCTTTCCAGAAATGATGGGCTTAGAATAAAACTTCAATCAAAGACACAGTCGAATGTCACAATGAAATAAAACTGCAGGAAGGATAGCTTAATGGATACAAGTGTGTACTCTGAAGTCGGGCTACACAGGTTTGTAATCAAGGGGCTACTTATGTGTGACTTTGGACCAATGGGACTATGTTTTGCAACTTTAGTTTACTCATCTGTAAAATAGTGATGATTCTATAAGGATGATGTGAAGACTGGATGATACAATCCACAGTAAGAGCTGACATAAATGATGGGTGTGTTTCAGCAAATATCATGATGAGCTTAACATGCAATTAACCTGAGGCTAGAAGCAATTTGGTTGTTTATTTTCCACACTTTCTACTTCTTCTTTGAACAGGTGACTCTCTTAAAATTGCATTTAATTCTGGCTGTGCTGGGTCTTTGCAGCTGCCCAGCCTTTTCTCTAGTTGTGGAAAGTAGGGGCTGCTCTCTAGTTGCAGTGCACAGCCTTCTCGTTGTGATGGCTTCTTTTGTTGCAGGGCACAGGCTCTAGGACATGCAGGTGTCAGTAGTGAGGTTCACAGGTTCTGGAGCACAGGCTCTATGGTTGTGGCACATGGGCTTGTTGCTCCGTAGCATATAGAATCTTCCTGGATCAGAGACTGAACCCAGATCGCCTGCTTTGGCAAGCAGATTCCTTACCACTGAGCCACCAGAAAAACCCCTTATTTTCCATTCTCACCAAAGCATATAGACATGGTAAGTATAAAATAAATGGATGTGAAAATGTCTACAGTTGGAAAAGAGACTGCTATAGAAGTGGCTGTAGAATTTATTGTCAAAGTTCAATTAAGTCCATATGTAGAGGCACATAGATAAACAACCAAGTAATGGCTTCTGGAGGGGAGCAGTCACTTAAGTCTTGAGTGTGTAGGGGAGAAGTCTAACAGGTTTGGAGTGCTGTGGTATTATCTTGTGGCATTCTGTGTCACACTTATCATAGCAATTATTCCACTTTATTGCAACTGTTTTCTTTTCCTCTCCCTCACTAGACACTACGTGTAATTACTGGCTTGCATATTACCTGGAAGCAAGCTGACATTTTTAATAACTTACTAAATAGATGAAAGACACACTTGCCAGTGGACTAGTACAGCTTAGACTGAGAAGCACTATTGAGACCTTTCTATGGACTGTCTTGCATTAAGAGCTATGGTGGCAGGTGGAAAGCCTGCTCAACATGGCACCTGGTACTCATTAGAGACTTCCCAGAGAAGGTGACTCTTAGTTCAATTTTTTAAAGTATTTATTTTGCTTTGCCAGGGCATTATTGTGGCATGTGGGATCTAGTTCTATGATCAGGGATTGAACCCGGGCATTCCACAATCCAAACAAATGTGGAGTCTTATTCATGGGACGAAGTCCTTCAGTCGATTTTTGTAGAGAAGAGAGGTTTGGAAGATATTGCAGGCAGGACATATGAAGATGGCAGAAGAGTAGGTGGACGTGGAGTACATCTCTCTCCACAGATACATAAGGAATAGACCTTCAGACACAGAAGTGCATGCAGAACACCAGCTGAGAGCAGACAGGAGTACCTGCACACTGGAAAAGAAGATACAGAACCACGCAAAACTCGGTAGCATGGAGGAACTAGGGGGAGAAAGAGAAGTGTTAGTAGGACTGGACCTGCCCTCAGCAGGTGGGGGAACTGAAGCAGGGGTCTGATCCCACATAAGGGCAACTGTCTAAGTCAGAGGAGAAACATTTAAGGCTAAGACTGAAACAGCTGATCTGTAGCAGCCTAATGGGAATGAGAATCAGACAGTCCTTGCAGCAGCCATACATACCCCAGACAGGAACGCCGGTCCCCTGGAAGGCACAGCAGCTGGGAGCTGGGGTTTGGGGAGTGTGGAGTAATCCCAGGGCGAGGGCTGCTGTTGACTGCAGAGAGATGGATTGAGGGGATGTGAGGGAGAAGATTGTTATGGGAAATGCCAGTGGAGGAAAGCCAGGGAACCATGGAAACAAGGCAGTGCTGCTGAGTCATGTGTAAGAGGTGGACTCATCACCATAGCCTCTCTCTCCCTGCACGCCAGCAGCAGCAGCTGAAAGGTAGAGAGGCTGGCCCATCAAACGCCCGATGCACTGAACTACAGAGTAGGGCCCCACCAGGGCGCCCCTTTAAGTGCCTGATGCGCTGATCTACAGAGTAGGACTCCAGCCAGGGGGGGTCTCCTCTATGTGGCCATCAAGCCAAACAACAGAGAAGCACCCCAGACAAGGGAGCCCTCTAAGTGCCTGAACGGGTGGAGAAACAGAGAAAGACTGGCCAAAGAGGCCTTCGGGTCGCCAGCTTCAAGAGGCTCGAATAAAGACTCTATTAAGGCCATAACTCCTGCTGCGGTGGCAGGCCATGTCCCTGCACAGTTGGCACTGCCAGGGCCCCCGCAAGCCAAGCAGCTGTGACACCTTCACCTCAACACTCTTTGGGGCAGAGCTACCACAGGCAAAAAAAGTCCCGTGTCTATGCGTGCAGGATCACTTCAGTCATAGCTGACTCTTTGCAGTCCTGTAGACTGTGGCCTGCCAAGCTTCTCCGTCAGAGAAGGGGTTCTCCAGGCAAGAATACTGGAGCATTTTGGTCAATACTGGTTGCCATACCCTTCTAGAGCACTGTATTTCCTGCTTCCCTAGCCGCCAACCCCCCTGAGTACCTGGTGCTGCCAGAACCCTTGCAACCCAAGCAGCTGGACCACCTCCACACCTGGCCCTCACAGGGGCAAACCCAGGTCTTCCAGGGCAGCCTCAGAGGACACCCCAGTGGACGATCCACATGCAGAAGTGGAAATAAAACCACAATTGAAACCCACAGGCAGTGTTGCTAAGGAAGAACACCCAAAACCTTCCCACTAGCTGTACAAGCTGCAGATCAAATCCACATGATGAACTAAGCAAACTCTGTGTCTATGGAATATATAAATAGCCACTGAGAGATCTGGCAAAAGAAAACGCACTAGTTCTGACAGCTGTACACATTGGAGCAAGAACACACAGAAATAAGACCAGATTAGAATCTGAGCTGCCCCCACAGCAGGTCCAGAGATCAGCACAGTGTTGGAGGACATCCTAGGGAGATAAGATAAACTATGACTTCCAGCGAGGAAAAGGACTCTGCCAGCAGTGACTCATGAAAAACATTTATTATTCTTATTTTTTTACCTGTTCTGTAGATTTTTTTGGATTGTTTTTTATTATATTCCCCCCCACCCCTCTGTTGTAGTTGTCGATTTTATTGGCACTAAGTAACCCAATTAAGCTTTTGATTTTTTTTTCCTCAGTCACATTTTTTATTTTTGTTATAAAGCTCTGTCTCTACACTGGGCTTTTGCAGTTCTGTGAGTTTCCCTTTTTTTTCTTTTTAATTTTAATTTTTTAAACCTATTATTATTTTTCTACATTGTTCCTTGTTTTCTCTTTCTACTGTTCTTTTCCCCTTGCAGTTAACCTTTAACGTATATAAATCTTCTTTATCTACTGCTATTTAACTTTGCATGTCTATTCTTTCTTTCTTTTCTTTCTCTCCTTTCCACTCAACATATTTGTTAGTTTTATTTTCATTGCTTTATTTCCCAGTTGGCACCTTGCTTTACTGTTGCTTTCCAGTTTGTGCTTTAGTTAGTTTTCTGGTAGATATACTTTTTGGTTTCCTTCATTCACCAGGTCAATTTATTGTACTTTATTTTTGTTGGACTGTTTGATTTTGTTATGGGTGTATATGC